>WARS01000015.1:16090956-16353387 GCA_008933995.1 Datnioides undecimradiatus
TCCTTCTTGATTGCGTTGGACAACATATCAACTGACCTCCATCATCAAACAACCACCAGACATCTATGGTTCCTTTGCCCTGTTTCTTCTTAAACTGCTGGCTGCTCTCCAACAGACGCTGGTCAGTCAGGCTTAGAGGAGACTTGGTTTCTATGGTGGATGACATCACATGACTACATATGAGACAAGGTGAGGTTAAAGAAACACTTTGACATTGAGAAATCCTCTTGTGAACCAGTCCAGGACAGAGATCAAAGAGGAACCACACAATGTCCAACAGCCTGCGACATGAGGACTAAACCTCCATCTTCTTTCCTCCTCCTGTACCTCTTATGATGAGTGGGCTGCTCTGGCTGCTGGTAGTTTTTGAAGGACAGGAGTCAGAGTCTGAGTCTTTAGCCACACTGATGGAAACCACCACCTCCTTACTGCCAATGGGTGGCTTCTCGTGGGATGACAGGAGCTCATCTAAAGGGACAAAATGGGGAGATGGGTAGAGGGTGTGCAGCAGGCACAGATTTCTGGACAGATGTGGAGAAAAGGACAAACGTACCTTGTCCCTGAATGTGAGAGATATCCAGTCCTTCCTGCAGCCGAAGGATCACCACTCCAAACTGCAGGTCAAAGGCATCGCTGTAATGTAGAAAAGATAATTCAAAACTATACAATCCCACAAAACAGAAATCTGCTCTAGAGATAGAATTTAAATTTATTCTCCCGTGGGACAAAAAAACAACAACTTCCAAATGTAATTCATTTTATTACTATAGTCCTGCTGAGTCCTACTTTATATCTTGTGTGAAACAGTCAAACTGAATTTCTGAACTTCATCTTTCAAACAGTCTAAAACTTCTACCTCAATTAAGACAGAGATGAATAACATTTATAACATTTTATGTATGTATACCCAATAACCTTTAGCAAGCTGTATTTTGATCTTAACTAATATTTAATTAAAGTATTTTATAAGATTAGTTTAAAGGTTTTTTTTAAATCCCAGTATAAATGGCACATTTGGTTTTCTTGCCACTGTTTAAGCTTCTCAGGCTCAACATCTTCTCTGGCTCTTTTTCAGAGTCACAGCAGT
The DNA here is from genome assembly GCA_008933995.1 of Datnioides undecimradiatus. Lineage (NCBI taxonomy): Eukaryota > Metazoa > Chordata > Actinopteri > Lobotiformes > Datnioididae > Datnioides > Datnioides undecimradiatus. The sequence goes on from WARS01000015.1 coordinate 16,092,044, forward strand.
TCTTACTGAATCGTGTTGATGTAAATCTCCACATCTCTCATGTCTCCATCACTCCAGTTGTTCTTGTAGCCCATGACCAGTGTGTTGGGCTTCAGACGACCCAAACCGACAGCCTGAACATCGGAGAGCAAAGATGTAACATTTGTTTGAAACAATGCATCTGTGGCATATTAACTGTGCCCTAGGTGTGTTTATGATAATATCAAAAAACGCTGATAAAATCTAAATGTAACCAGTTCATCCATAAGTCAAAATGAGTGTTTGTGCCAAATTTGAAGGGATTCTTTCAAGAAGTTTCTCAATTATCAAGTATAGGATGCCAAAAATGTGTTTGGTTAGGTCCTGTGTTTTGTGTACTCCAAAATCTGTTCAGTTCATCTTTGGTTTCAACTGAATATTTGTACCAAATTTGAAAGGATTCCCTCAAGACATTCATGAGATATCATTGACAATCCATTCAACCGTAGGTTCATAACTCTGTACATTCATACGTACATATGAACGTATGGATGGGCAGACAAACTAAAAATATAATCCTTTCTGGCCACAGCTTTCACCCACACTGAGGTATAAAAGACTTTAAAATGTTTGTAAAAGAAGTAGGATGAACGAAAGAAATCTTCTATCACTCGCACATCGAGATCATTGATTATTGAGATATTCACTTGACAGACAGCTTAAGAGGTTTTGAAGTTGAATTATTGGCCAGGTGCTCATACCTGCAGGAGGAACTGTGTCCCATGTCTCATGTTGTCAGAGAAAACAGTCGTGTAAAAGGCCTTTATTCGTTTTTTATTGAGCCAGCGCTGACAGCGGGCGCGATCCTGGGACAACTCCTTAAAGTTTGGCCGACGGGACACCTGAACAGAAGACAAGCACAGGTGATGAAGAGGAGTTCCAAGAGTTTGACAGCAGACAATGTTTCAGGTCAGCAACTGATGATCAAGGTGAGATGTTTCTTGAAGCCAGAAAATCTGTTACGTACAGTCCGGATGTGACCGCAGACCATGAGGCCAACGTTCTTGGTAAAAGAATGAACCAGGTGAAGCAGAGCAGGACGAGAGTTTGGATATCCAGTCAGCACCAAACACTGCGGCCTGTAAACATGGACTTCAGTCACTTAAACACAGTTTAAAAAACGATTTATGTGCACAGGTTGCTCAGGTAATTCTGGTAAAATTATTTATGTTTAAACTTGTTTTTGGATGGTTTATGGTTTTCAACTGGACACACTTACCCCAAACCCCATAAAACAGCATCAATGGAACAGATTTTAGCATAACAAGTCTTGTTGGTATAAAACCTTTACCAGCATGCTGTCAGCGCCCAAAATTAACCCACGAGCTGACCTGAAGTTTTTAACGTGGTCCTCGACTCCAGTGAGGTTCAGACAGTGAGTCAGAGCCTGGTTATAGATCAGAGCCTGAGTGGATGAACCCCAGTTCACATCTGCAAGAAACAGTGCACACAACGGTTAGACCAGTGTCGATGAGTGGATCAATGTAGATACAAGACACTGCCGTTTAAACCTTCAGCTCAATCATCCAGAAGGATTCATAACACCAGCTAACCAGATTATGAGCGACATCCAGCCTTGACCTAGTCTGTTGTTCTTTCATACAAACATAATCATTATAAAATGTAGCTACATTCATTCAGTCACCAGTCACCTTGACAAGACTTTTCTTGGCAGCTAACAGAGGAACTGCATTTTAAGACACTTGGTTATTGACTTCAGTGGTAGTTGCCATTTGACTGCCTGAGCTAAAGCAGAAATAATTGTTCATATGAGTTTTACTGTCAGCAAGTTAAAATGTGATGTCATTTTGTTCTCACCAGGTTTCTTGTAGCTGACGTAGATGTAGAGGGCGAGGACGATGAGCAGAGTGACCAGAGCTGCCCACCAGTTGATGACAAACATCACCACACAGCACAGGATCGCTCCAGCAAGTGACACCCACATGTTGTAGTACTTGAAACTGGGGCGCCACCCTGAGAGGGGGTAATTTAGTTTGATGAAATGAGATGAAAATGAATCCAAAATGAAATTAAAAACAAGACTTTCTTTAATCTCACACTATGTAAACTGGGCAAAATTCCTACACAACCAGGGTTTTTATCCAAATGTTTTATCCAAAGAACGACTTGACTGATTGATGGAAACAATTGTTCATTCTGCTTGCAGGCTTGTTTTAACTAGCTGTGCGTGTAAGTATGAGGTTGGTACTTTTTTATGCTTTTTTCTGTGTTATTCAAACACACTCTCTGGCCTTGTCCTAAAAATAATCAAAAAAGGAAATTACTAGTTAGTGCAGCTTTGACAACATAATACACTGTCTTGTCACACTCCATAGGAAAACTTATTTATATCAGCATCTCTTTCAGTACCAATTACAGCTGTACATGTAAAATAGGAAAGAACTTGCTGAGATTGGAAGTTAAGTTCTACCCTATCATCTTATTTGCTACTAGGTGCATGTAAGAAAAGAGTTACAATAAGAGTAGAAAAAGAAACATACTGAAGCCTAAATTTAAAGATTGTCAACCACCACAAAGGAAACACATTGTTAATATGCTAAAATGTGTAGTTTTCACCTTTACTATATTCAAAGACTTTGAGATATTTTGCTTTTCTTGAAGGCTGCGTCAACTCTAACGTCACTTGAACCCAATCTAAGGCAAATCTCAAGTCAATCTCATATATCAAGATCAGGAACAGTTTGACAGTGCAGTTGACAGAGTTTACCTGGAGAGTTGGCCAGGGAAGCATGAAAGACGGAGAAGTTAATGAGAGCGTAAGAGGCCAGGAAGAAGTTGGAGATGATGGGAGCGATGATGTTCAACTCCGCTAACAGACAACAATAACAGGGAAGTTCAATATTTAACTTATATGTTCATTCTGTCTCTTATCCAGCTGAATATTTTAAGCCACAGCTGTGTCTTTCAAAGAGTCAAAGTGAAAGCTTGTGTTTAGTTGGAGCACCGACATGCAGCAGCATACCAATGAGGATGAAGGCGAGGCCAATGCAGAAGGTCAGGACATAACCACGAAGTGGCTCGTTGTTCTTCCCATAACCCTTTGCAAACACACCCAGCCCTGGATAGATGTTGTCCTTACACAGAGCCTAGAGTGCAAACAGCTCTTATTAATTCACAAAGAGACATTTGACATTACACATCCACTTTTGGTCTAAGATCACCTCATGGTGTGATGGATTGCCGAATAACCATTTTTAAGTTGATACACAAACAAATTTTTAATGAAAATGTCATTATCTTTCTTTAAAACAATTGTTAGACAAAAATTTAATTCCAGTTGATAGCTTCTTCTGGCACTTTCAACAACTTAGTTGTCATACAAACATCACAGATGAAGACCTTTCTGAGCAAACTTCATCCACTGATGAGGACCATTAGATGCAATTAAAAGCCATAGATATGAGGATTTTGAGTGCTATCTGTTCACTTTAAAGTCATTGTTAAAGATTCTACCCGTGTCTGTGCTAAATGATGTTGTTTTAGGCTATCTACTAATAAATAAGGACGATTTCTCACCTGGAAGACTTTGGGTGCACTGACAAGCGAAGCCAGAGCCGAAGACAGAGTGGCTGAAAAAATCCCTGCAGTGATCAGAGGACCGAAGCCCGACACCAGACTCATCACCTGGACAAAACACACGCACAGTTCAGGAAATGTAAGTGATTCAAATAACTTAGCTTTCTTGTGTTCTATTGCTAATCCTTCGCAAACGAAGTAGCAGTTGTCTAGCAGCTCATCCATATGCAGCCATATCACCGAATCTTATCAATAGTCGAGGAACTAAAATGTCAAGTTCGAGTTCGGCAAAACAATACTTATAACTCCCCATTGCCTGTTTATGTTTTCCCTAAACACGATGGCATTTCTGAGAGTCTTAGATTCTGTGAGTTGTGTGGTCTGAAGCAGCCTCAGCTACTGTTACATTTAGCAGGACAATGAGCAGCAACAGTGATGTGGCCCAGTAAAGTTAAAGTGTGGTATTTAATGTATGTTTTTAAATTAAGAAGAATTATAAAATTATAATAAATGCTAAAAAATGATGACTCAATTTAAGGATATAGGACAGCTCTGTTCTCAACCACCAGCTGGCATCATAACTATGTGATGTCTGTGGGTGACAGCAGCATAAACAGATGTTTGGTTTATTTACATCAGGCAGATTTTAGAGAGCTCAAATCAAACAGGAACAAGTGTTTCTGTCAATGGACGAGATCCTGCATCATGACAGCTATATCAGTGTCAGTAAGCTGTGTGTGTTCGTTTGTGCGCGTGTGTGTCTTTGTGTCTGTGTGTGTAGGTGGATGCTGTCAATGCTCTCATTCAGCTCTGGCTCCAACCAGTGAGAACCTTGTGACTCAAAACAACAGTCACTATTATCACTGCTGCACTTTGTTTGGGAACAGCTCTGTCCCTCACACACACAACCACATGCATACACACACACACACACACACACACACAACCACAACCACATATGTATGCACACACACAGTGCAGCCATCTATAACATCTCTGAGCAGCAGTCCGACATAATTCACACAGAACATTAGCCACAACAGAATATTATGTTATGTATTTATTTATCAATTTTAGTCTATCAATGGAATTATTTTTTTTCTCCTCCTTTCAATTTTTGTCTTTAAAGCAGAAAATATAGACCTGGTGAGGTGTTTGCTGTTCCATCAGTACACACCAGCACGCTTTCTAATCCTACAAACGCAGATGAATAACTTAAGTACCTTTTTAAATTTTGAATACTGCAAAAAACGTAAAAAATAAACTAAAGGAAGGTAATATTATATATATTATATATAATCAAAAGCACATCTTTGCTTGTCGCTTGTTCATGTTTTCTCTTACTGTTTCAATACCAGTGGTCACTGGTGTTGATTTAATGTAATGTAACTTCATTTTACCTGTATTTTTTTTTTTTCCTATTTTACTTGCACAAGCACCACCCTAGCCTTGTTAAGAAAGGTGCAATAATGACAGTGGTTATTATTAATTAATCAATATTATATTAAACAACATAGATATTAATCAGAAAAGGCCTCAAAAAAGGCAGAAAATTTCAAAAATACAATGCAAAAATGAAAAGCTTTACGTACGTGAACAAAATGTATAAGTGTATAAGAGCCTGCAGATAATTGTTTTTGCAGTTTTTAACACCTGCATCACAACCTAAGGGTGCACAGTTTGTGTCGTTGTAATGCAAATGTCAGCTTTAAGGTACATGAGATCTGAGTTGAAGACTACATTAAGGAAAGCACACAACAGACCATGAAAGCAGCACATGCTACTATACCTATATATATATATATGGAAGATGTCAAATTGACTGACTGGATGAAACTGTCTTTGTGGACTGTCAATGTGAGCTGATGATGGGAAACAGAATGGTGTCGTATCCTGACACGGCATCAGCGACCATGTGTGGGTTTCCATAGAAAACAATAGCTGTGGGTGTAATACGTCACGTTCTGCCACTGTGTGCTGGCCTTTATGTAACACAAATTCCTGAGCTTGTCTGAGTGCTTTGAGTGAAACAATAGATGCCTCTACCTGATTGCTCGACATGCTCACATTACAGAATATAATTTTGTAAAAAGCCTGAAAACATCTTATTATCTACTGAAAGCATCAATATCCTGATTGTCAGGGTATCCTGGTGGCCTAGTGGTTAAGAACCATCAATTAGAATCATCATTCCTGTCCTCTCTCACCACCTCTTCACTTAATTCTGGTCATCTTGCTCCTGCCCACAATCAGTAAAGGCAAACAGGCCCTCAAAATACACCTACAACATTGTCACATTATATTAATGTTTCAAAATATTTGCTTCAAAATATAAAACCTTGTCAGTTTCTATTCAAGCTAATGTGAAATCTTTGTCCTAAGCCTCAGAGACTTGCTCATCAATGCTGTCAGCCGTGATAACATTTTAATCACCAACCAAGGACATCACTGCAGAGTTAGTATGGAGCACAAGCAATCATAGTAATACTAATATGTTTTAACAAGGTCCCAGTTTATTGAAACTTATTTGGAACAAGAGTTTCCCTGTCAGAAAACCTTGATTAGTTGGTTTGTTGTATTTTAATAATTTTAAAGGAAAGTTTGGATTCGAGCTTGTAGTAAAACATGTTTAAAAGGGTTGGATCAGAACTGAGGTGACTATATAACAGTTTCATTTGCCCATCGGGAATGCCTGTCTAACAGCAGTGAAAATATAGTAATTAAACTGATTTTGATCTTTTTTGGTGTTTTGTTGTTGACCCCATTCAAATCAGATGTCTTTGCTCCCAAACTGGTACTCCTGCTGCTTCTTCAAAGTGGGAGTGTTTCAACCTCCAACTTCTCTAGGTACTACACTGTTTTATTGTGAATTATTAGTGTGAAAGTATCAGTCTAAATCAGTCATCTTTATTTTTGCCTAATAAATGGCTTATCAGTTATACAAACTGTTATTATTCAAAATTTCTGTAAGTAAATCATCGTAGACTTTGCACTGTACTGAATGTATCTAATCAATCAAACCCACACTGCACAGTCCAAATACTGGATGATGCCCCCACCTTGCTTGATTTAGTGAACAATACATTTATTAAACCAGTTTTCCTTGAACCGCCACCTTACCGTGGTGGGGAGTACCCAAATGACCCTAGGAGCTATGTTGTCGCAATGCCCCTGGTAGGGTTTCCCAAGGCAAACAGGTCCTAGGTGATGGGTCAGACTAAGAGCGGTTCAAGAAATCTCCTATGAATAAAACAATAACAAGAGCTGTTACGTCACCCGGAATGGCATCACTGGGGCCCCACCCTGGAGCCAGGCCTGGGCTTGGGGCTCGCAGGCGAGCGCCTGATGGCTGGGTCATTGCCCATGGGACCCGGCCTGGCACAGTGCGAAGAGGCGACGTGGGCTTGCCTTCCCGTAGGCCCACCACCCACAGGAAGGAGCATAAGGGGCCGGTGCAAAGTGGATTGGGTAGCGGTCATGGGCGGGGGCCCCGGCGACCCAGTCCCTGGACAAAGAATCTGGCTATAGGGACATGGAATGTCACCTCTCTGGGGGGGAAGGAGCCTGAGCTAGTGCGAGAGATAGTCGGGCTCACCTCTATGCACAGCCTGGGCTCTGGAACCACACTCCTTGAGAGGGGTTGGACACTCTTCTATTCTGGAATTGCTCGCGGTGAGAGGCGGCGGGCTGGTGTGGGCTTACTGGTAGCTCCCCAGCTCAGCTGCCATGTGTTGGAGTTTTCCCCGGTGAACGAGAGGGTCGCTTCCCTGCCCCTTTGGGTCAGGGATAGGTCTCTCACTGTTGTTTCGGCAGATGCGCCAAATGGCAGTGCAGAGTACCCGACCTTCTTGGAGTCCCTGGGATGCGGTTTTCGTCCTGGCCATGGAACACTGGACCAGCTCTTCACTCTCTACAGGGTGCTTGAGGGTTCATGGGAGTTTGCCCAACCAGTCCACATGTGCTTTGTGAACTTGGACAAGGCATTCGACTGTGTCCCTCGTGGTATTCTGTGGGAGGTGCTTTGGGAATATGGGGTCCGGGACCCTTTGGTCTCTCTATGACCAGAGCAGGAGTTTGGTTCGCATTACCGGCAGTAAGTCAGACCTGTTCCCGGTGCATGTTGGACTCCGGCAGGGCTGCCCTTTGTCACCGGTTCTGTTCATTGTTTTTATGGACAGAATTTCTAGGCGCAGCCAGGGGCTGAAGGGGGTCCGGTTTGGGGACCACAGGATTTCATCTCTGCTTTTTGCGGATGATGTTGTCCTGTTGGCTCCCTCAGGTCAGGACCTTCAGCATGTACTGGGGCGGTTTGCAGCCGAGTGTGACGCGGCGGGGATGAGAATCAGCACCTCCAAGTCTGAGGCCATGGTCCTCGAAAAAGGAAAAAGGTGGCCTGCCCTCTCCAGGTTGGAGGAGGGTTCCTGCCCCAAGTGGAGGAGTTTAAGTATCTCGGGGTCTTGTTCACAAGTGAGGGAAGGATGGAGCGTGAGATTGACAGACGGATCGGTGCAGCGGCTGCAGTAATGCGGTCGATGTTCTGTCCGTTCTGTCATGGTGAAGAAGGAGCTGAGCCGAAAGGCTTGGCTCTCGATTTACCGGTCAATCTACGTTCCTACTCTTACCTATGGTCATGAGCTTTGGGTCATGACCGAAAAGACAAGATCACAGATACAAGCGGCTGAAATGGGTTTCCTCCGCAGGGTGGCAGGGCGCACCCTTCGTGATAAGGTGAGAAGCTCTGTCACCTGGAGGGAGCTCAAAGTAGAGCCACTGCTCCTCCACATGGAGAGGAGCCAGCTGAGGTGGCTTGGGCATCTGTTTCAGATGCCTCCTGGACGCCTCCCTGGGGAGGTGTTCCAGGCATGTCCCACCTGGAGGAGGCCCCAGGGAAGACCCAGGACACGTTGGAGGGACTATGTCTCTCGAGTGGCCTGGGAACGCCTTGGGATCCTCCCGGAAGAGCTGGAGGAAGTGTCTGGGGAGAGGGAAGTCTGGGCATCCGTGACCCAGCTCCAGATAAGAGGAAGAATATGGATGGATGGATGGTTTTCCTAAAATCTACCCCTGGGGTAAGTGGGTGTTATTCTGAGCTGCGTTGTTACCTGGAAGTCGTTCATCAGGCCGTACTGACAGCCTCCCTCCTTGCAGATGGAGAAGTCGTAGCCCAGCGTGCAGGCAGCATCGGTACAGTTCACTGTGTCGCTCACTGTGTCGTTGTGGTCACCTGTGGCATCCCTGACAATGCAGGAACCTGCAAGAGGAGAAAATTGATACAATCATTGACATCACTTCAAAAACAGTCAGTGGACAGGTGCCCTCCACTGTCTGTTAGGTGGAGCCAGTCAAACAAGCACTGGACTTTTACTTGAACAGCATTTTAATTATAATGTAATACTGGCTTTAGGCAAAATATGACAATCTACAATTTCAAAATCAGAGCATTATCAGACGATTAACTATTAAATTTAGACAGAAAAAAAGTTGTGCCTCAGTTTTATACAAGTTTATATGTCTCAAACTGAGAAGGTGTAATATTACCTGCAGAGATGGCAACAGCCACGTAGGTGACTCCTGTGATGAGGATGGCCAGGAGAGTGCCTTTAGGGATCGCTGACTGAGGGTCCTGCAGATGTGGACGTGATGAGTTTTAGGTTTATTGTCTGATAAGCACAGAGGGGAAATTTTCCAAAAGTGTCATGCTTTGCAGGATTGCTTCACGGGTTTCTTCCGGTTATAGTAGAAAAAAGATATACAAATACAAAATACAAAAAGATGCAATAGAGTGTATATGAATACAGTAGGGTACATTCAAACCCTTAAACACTCATTTTTTCCACCCCAAAAGTTAGTTATTTTATATAATTTCATTTTAAAGCTTGTAAATGAGTGATACATTTTCTACAGAATTGTTCTGAAGTCTGGGGCAGTATGAACCAAAAGCAGCACCACTTTAGACTTATGTGCTGAAAGTGAGGATCAGGTCATGTGATTTCTGACATGCAACCCACAAGAGTGTAGACAGCACAGCAGAGAAGCAGAGCAAAGGAGAAGATCGGATATAGAGTTGTGTCATCTGCATATCAATGAACAACTACTAAAACTACAAAAAAATACATTAGATGTAATATGCATAAGGCTCACAGTGAGGTCTCCAGAGATGTTCGCTCCAGCCAGGATCCCAGTGGCTGCTGGGAAGAAAATTGCAAACACTGAGAAGAAGGTCTCCTCGTCTCTGAAGTCTGGACCCAGGTTCTCTAAGAAGATGGCAGCTGTTGGAGAAGAGAGCGAAAAATAACATACTTTTAATTTTAAGTTTAACGCCAAAAAATATCATGTTGAGGACACTTTTGAGAACACCAGACACTTGGAGAACACCAAGACAGTGCAGACTGACTGTGGTAGCCGAAGAATCCTTTGGGCTCTTTGCTTTCTGCTGGCATGAAACTTCCTATAAAGTAGTTAGCGATGGCGCCCAGCAGGATGACCAGAAGGACAATCTGGGCCTGACGTACAGAGTGAAAGAAAGAATGCAGCGGTATAAGTAAGAGACACTGATATTTTGATGTTTTCAGATCAAATAACACAATTACTCGTGTTTGAATCTGGGGAACTACTTTACATCTGGAGAGAATTACTTTTTAGGGTCGTGATTGTTGACTGACTCTCATAGACTGATTGCCAAGTAAACAGCAAATAGTAAATTGCGCATTTCATGTTCTTATATAACACTATGTTTGATTGGCTCATACCAGGACACAGCTGTGCTTTTAGCTAAATGCTAAATCATGCATGCTAACAGTGGTGAAATTGCAAGTATAGCAGGTATAATATTCATCCTGTCATTTCATCGTCTATTATTTGCTGATTAGCAATAAATGCAAAATACTGTACAGATGAGACTGATGGGAATGTCATTTGTTTTGTGTATATCTGGATATAAATGAAAAGTTTAAGGAATACCCTGAGTTATTAGGATTGAGGGGAACATGAATGCCTGAACCAATTTCATGACAATACATCGAATAGTTCTGGAGATATTTTATTACAACTCATAATCATAAGCTCATGAAGACATTAAATGAAAAGTCAGGGAATCAAAAATGTTAATACAATTCATCCTCTGTGGACCATGAATGTCTGTTTAAGATGTAATTTTTATCAGTCCAATATGATATATTGCTTATATTTCAGTCTGGACCAAAGTGTTAAACCGAAAAACAGCTGTCCCTGTAGAGCCACACTGTTAGCATTGCAAAAATTCCAAATTGCACTTTTCTCATTTATTATTTTAAACTGCATTGCATATATATGGCCATGATGTTTTTCCAGCCAGTATCACAACACAAAAGTTGACAGCCCATGTACTGGCATCTATGTCTCTCAGGCATCAATCAACCGAAGGTGGGAATCACCCATCTGATATACTGTAGATATCCTACCTTGGCTTCCCACTCCATCCCAGCTACAGAGATTCCCAGCAGCAGGATGACGGTTAGAGTCCCGACAATACGAATGTCATTTATTTCATCAGTCATCAAAGCGTCAACATCCTGCCACCAAAAACCAAAGCAGTTAAAATCAGAATCAGTGCTTAACGGACAGACAGATGGATGATTTTAATGGTTATACCAAAATATTTCTCACATTGAGCATCTCAACGACTGTTTCTGCGAAGCCTACGACGTACATGGCAACAGCCACAGCATTGGCGAAGGCAAAGATGAGACCAATGGAACCTCCAAACTCTGGCCCCAGGCTTCTGGAGATCAGGTAATATGCTCCTCCTAGACAGCAGTGACACGGTGGTGTTAATTATTATAATCCTCACATGGTACTGGTAAATTTGGATGATTAAGCATCTTTCTCAGTCACACTTCAATAGGTGTGATGGGTGCAAGGACAGGGGGCTTTCATTTGCTTTGATTTGAAATCCTGTACACTGGGAGGATAAAGACTATCAAAGGATGGTGACACACTCAAAACACTGGCACGTGTTTTCTTCATTAAGCTCTTGTGACAAATGTGAATGATCCTGTAGTTTGAGCTGAAAATCTCAACATGTTTTACTTGACAAAAAGTCAGTTAAATGCCAATGATCTCACACCCTTATAAGATTTTCAAAAATCTCTAATTTGTTGTTCCAAGGGAACTTAGATGGTCTGTATTTCAGGGAAACAGGGTGATAAACTAGCAAGACATCAGATAACATTTTTAAAAAATGTGTAAAGTTGCTATCTCACCTCCTCGTACGAAGCCATTGGTTGCTATAGCAGAGGTGGACAGACCAGTGATGGTGGTGACCAGAGTGGCCATCAGAATGATCGCAATGGTCAGTCCTGTTACATGTAAACAAAAAAGAAAAATGGTGAGGAAAGCTTTGCTCTGATTGGCTGGTCTGAAGAAAGGCACCCCAGGTGATTGAGCTCACACTGCGCCTAAAGTCAAACCTGCACCAACCTATTCCAGCTTGTCCAACAATCCAGGACATTCGGATGAAAAGCATCACACCCCAGATGTTCAGCATGCAGCGGATCTGTAACACACACACACACACACACACACACACACACACACACACACACAGAGTTTATCTTTTAGTGTCCAGCTTGTATCCTCAGATGGGAGGTGTGTCCCACAATTAGATGAATAATCTATAACACTGAATAACATTTTTTAGGATTAAAACATATTTAATATCACAGGGGAAAACATGTGAATACTCCTTCAATATCTCAAGGTACACAGCACTAACCAAGACTCCTTTGATCCAGCCAAACTTGACAGTTCCTCCTTTTGCCTCCTTTGCTGCCAAGGCTGCTGCCGCCTCCTCAGCTGCTGATGGCTCCTCTCCATTGGCCAGACCGTCCTCAAAAGGCTCCTGACAATCAAAGAGGCGGACTGGTGAGCCAAAGATTAAAAAGTGCCAAAATTTGTAAATTAATTTGTTTGTTTATGTATAATATATTGTAAAGTCATTTGATCTTATGTGATCTTATGTGATGAATCAAATGAATTATATATATCATCATGAATTTACTTTAAAAACTGGCTGATGAATTTTAAATAAAACACGTGAATTTTAATTGATAAAGTTAAATTACACTTTGAAATGTTGCCTCTGGATGAGCATTTACAACCATAAGAACACTGTAGACTTGGTGGTCTTCTTAAACAAAATCCCCAAATTTTACAACATGCTCTATCCTGATCTTCTTGTTCTTCACAAACTAAAATTGAAATGAAGGACTTCAACCACAGAGTTACTGTTTTGACTCAAAGACTGATGTATGTGCAGAGTTTGACTCTAGAAATATGTTTTAACATCAATCTGCTGAAAGTTTCCCTGTGCTCGTTAAAATCTGATTTTAAATGGGCGGGCCTATGAGGGCCTACAAAGTTAATCCTGGTCCAGTTTGCAACTTTAGCTTCACACTGAGGATGATCTTTACAGTGACTTTGGAGGCTAGTAAGCAAAATTTGCATTTTCATACATTATTACATATACATTTTTAAGGATTGGGAAGGAAAAGATTCATTCACATCAGACACACATTATTGCACATCATTGTTCTAAACAGTCCATTTGTATATATATATCGTAAGACATGTCTGATGGAGATCTTTATAGGAAGTGGTTGAAGAGAAAAAAACTGAAATATAATACAGAAATACTGAAATGGAAAAGTAAACGTGCATGCATAAGAATAAATTAGTACTCAGCACGCCAACCACACAGTCATGGTTAACTCATACTGTGCTGGAGTTGAACTTGAGGCCTCAGTGTGTTGTGTGTGACTTTGGTCAAGTCTGCTGATATTGTGTTGATTTTAGTACCATGGAAGTAATAAAATGCAGCTTCTTTAATGGTTTGATATGCAAAAAATGTTTTGCCTGTTTACTACAACTTTGAAGCCTCTGTGATGAGAGCTCAGCAGTCAGTATACTTGAACTGCTCACTATCAATATACAATGCACATCTATGTCACAGCTACCTAGTTGTATCAGAGGAGTGGGAGCATGGCAGGGGATGCCTTCCAGGTCATGAGAGGCAGCATTGTGTGTGTGCACGCGTTGGGGTCATGCTTCCAGTGATGTCACTCAGCCCACTCAGGGTCAGTTTCTGTTTAAGACGTCTGTTTACTGAGATCTACTGACTTGTGTCAGGTGGACAAGGGAGAAACGCTGACGGTATATCACCTGTGGAAAACTAAACTCTGAAATCAGTGCAATTGGAGTTTTTAAAATTAAGACACAGCTCATCTAAAAATGATAAATGAGAAAATCAGCAGAATTACAAAAAAACGTACAGTGTGCAAAGACTACATCTCTTCACCAGAGTATTTTTTACATATCTATTAATAATATTTCATCATTTTGCGCATGTACATTGTGCTGACATTACTTACGAACTCACATATAACCTTTACTTAGAGAAAATACATATGAAGTACATTTTTAAATAACTTTGGCGAAAAGTGATGTGTTTGAGAACTGTTGTTTCCCTCCTTCTGTCTGGATACTTCCACTTTTTCTTAATGATCATAATATTACCACTGGAACAAGATGCTTTTGTTGAAGAAAGCTCAATTAATGGGTGTGATGAAAATGTTGTCTTTTATTTTTACTTTATCGAGTTCATCATGCAGCTCCGACAGCGACGGTCTGGTCAGCTTCTCTCCAAAAGGCGCAGCGGTCTGCCGGTAGAAGTCGATGTTGGGCACGGCGTCTATGGTGTTGTGTCCAAAGGTCCTCATGTAGTAGGTGTTGGAGTGGGAATCTGAGATGTGCGTGTGTCCCGTGCCCGTTGAATGGAGGCTGACGGAGTCGCTCCTCGCTGTGTCCGGCTCGTGGGACACATCAGGCGGGAGGCCGATGTCCATCGCGCTGCCCAGCGCACCCGGATCCATAAATCCCACCACCCTGAAGCGGCTTTTGGACTCATCAGGCGGCTTGGATCCATCAGTGGAGACCGGGGCAGGAGCAGAGGCAGGTGCTGCGGCCGGGGCAGGCGCTGTGGATGATGCTTCTGTCACCACATCCACCTGAAAGCGGCTCTGAGCAGAGCCGCCGCTCCTCAAGGATGGTTTCTGTCCCGACATGTCCACACAGAGCGACGATAAAACCCCACCAAATAGTCAACAAGGCACCGAGAGACTAACTGTTACCGTGAGATAAACACCTGCTTCAAAACCACGAGGAGGTCCAGGCAACAGCGCCGCTGCATTTAGTACCAAACACTTGGAGCGGAGACACACAACCGCAGAGACACGGAGAAAACAGTGATTAAACTGGAGTCCAGATGAAAAGCCCAGGTACAAAAGTTACACACAAACACCCATTTACTCCTCCGATGTCCTCTTGCAGACTCTGGCTATTGGATGCGCCAGGACGCACGGTAAAGATCTGTGCGTAATGTGCGGCTAGGACACCAACTCTTTACTCTGCCTCTCTCTGTCTCTGTCTGTCCATTTGTCCATCCATCCACGAGTTGGCGAGTGTATCGTCCCCTCAGATGGTGACTCAAACGGTTTATTGTCATCTCTCTTTCTCTCTCTCTCCTCCTCTCAGTAGACTTTGGAGACATCCCAGCATGTCGGGAACACGGCGGAGAGGAGGAGGAGAGAGAAGAAATGATGGATCGGTATCCAAACTTTGGCATGCGTCCTGGCGCAATCAAGTCGAAAGAAGACTAGAGATAACAAGCGGCAGTGGAGACTTTAGTGAGCAAAAAAGCTGCAAAATATCATAAAACTGTGTGTGTGTGTGTGTGTGTGTGTGTGTGTGTGTGTGTGCGCGCACGCGCGTGATAGCATAAAACAAAGACATTTGTCATCACTGCTGGTAACACACTGAGACATTCACACAGAGGCCTAGACTCACACGCAGGGAGGCAAAGGGGACATAGATCACAGTGTCACATTGTGGGGACTCACCTGATATTCGGGGACAAAATGCAAGTTCCCATAACATAAATAATTAAAGTTTAGACAGAGGACTTGGTTTAAGGTGAGGGTAAGTCTCCAGGAAATGAATATAAGTCAATGTAATGTTCACTGAAGTAAAGGAAACACAACGAGCGAGTGTGTGTGTGTGTATCATTAACATAAGGAACAACTGCTGCTTTCTCCTTCAAAGTGCTTGATGCTGAAGCCAAACACTGGACAATAACTACAGGGACAGAATGACAGGAGCCACTTTAACTACTCAAAAGTTTACTTGATGTCTTAAAACCAGTTTACAATTATTTTACTAGGAAACTTTTGTTAATGTGGAATTGTTATAGTGAGTATGCAACTTGAGTAATTGCAGTTGTTTTAGTATTTGAAAATACTTACTACAAATATTACAAATTGTTAAAAATAAAAAAAGCCATATTTGCATTTTAACAATACGCCTTAATCAATGCATATTAATAAAATGTAAATGAATTAAATTCAATTAATTTTAAGGAATATTTAAATGACTTCTCCATTGTGTCGCACGGGACACCTCAAAATCCACTAATAATTTCTTTATTTACATTTTCTATTGATTTCTGAATACAACAAAGAGTAGTGTCAACCACATGAAACAACAAGCAACAAGTTGCTTTGACAACATTAAAGCAGCAACATGTTGTCCATCAGATCATCACAATAATCCTGAGTTTATAAATAGATGAGAGTGAATCTGTGGTGACATATTTCAGTTTTACTCCATCCATGGTGCTGAAACTCCTCGGATAGATTATACATATAAACACTGACACCCTGTGGTGAACACGAGAATTGCAGGACCAGTCAACATGTATCATACTGATTAAAGGGACTTTATTTTTAATTAAATTCTGAGCAAAATAGCAAAATAACTGAATAAATAAGAAAAATAACTAACTACAGTCTTTCACTGAGCATGATCATATTTTAAATGCCATCACATAGAATATAAAGAGCTAAAACAAGTTGGTAGTTGTAAGAAGACATCTTCTTTTCCATGTTTATGTTATGTTTATGTACCTTTAACACTGATGCAAATATATCCTCCTAATAATTTTTCAGTTTTCTGTGTCTCTAATCAGTAATTAGTCTTTAGAAACATGTCCACAGTACATTTCAACTGTATTTTGCAGCTTTTGGCTTGTTGTTGTTGTTGCTGTTGTTTTTTTTTTTTTAATTTGCTATGCTTAATTTCAACATTTTAATATTGTGTGCAGCTTGCTGGTTCTTCTGTTTATTTAGAATGGGACTATAAAAACATTGTATGCACAGTTGCAGTGAAAACCACAGGCTTATTAGTATTTGTGTGACGTGGCCTCAGGTTTGATAGAGCTGCCTGGTCGTCACCACAGAGCTGTTGTACCTGCAAGGAACCAGAGAGTAAAATCATTATCAGGAGAGAGAAGTGACTATTATTGTTTATACCTATTTTGCTACATCTCATAACATTCAGTAATTTATCAAAAATAAGTTCAAAATGCACAAAGTTGACTTTTCTTGATTCCTGTCTTTTTTCCTGACAGAACCTGAATGCAGCATTGGACATTATATTTCACCTGGACAGGTGGGAGGAGTGATGAGCTGTCAGTCCTATCTGGCTGAGAGGAGCAGATGCAGATGTGGAGGAGGAGGACGAAGAGGTGGAGTCCTGATGGTGGCACAGACGTTCCCGACCACAAAAACACAAAGACTCCTCCAGAGGAACCACATGGATCCCTGCCTCAGCTGCGTTCTGACACAAACACCCGCGCCACACCCAATGAATCTGACTTTACAGTTTGCAATGGTACTTTTGTGTCCTATGGTATCTACCTTCAACAGGACCCTCTGGTTCTTCATGTCCTGTTTCCATGGCATCACATACAGTCTGGGGATCATGGGATGTCGTGCTGAGAAAGTTGGGATGTGGGACGAGGTTCGCCTTAACATGAATATGAAAAAACAGTTAGTTTAAATACTTTTCAGGCACTAAGGACCAGTGCCAGGCTCCGAATTAGTAAAACTGATAGTACTGAGTGGCAGTAATACTGAAATGTTTTATTGTGAGAGTTATTATTAATCAGAATAACTCAGCTATCCTCCAACATTTCATTCACTCAGTACTTTCAGTATTTAAAGTTTGCTCAGTAAAAGGATGGCACCTGTAATGCTCAAACTAGATTTGCACAACTTATTCTACATATTTGTGAATCCATTCTAAAATAAAAAAATCCTCTCAAAATACAAAAATCATTTGAGAATAATAATAATTGATACTTAATTAACACATAACGTAATGTGTTTTGCTTTTATTAACTGATGGACTGGATTTTATTTACTTTCTATAGTGCTATGAATGTTTCCCGTATTCAGAAAAAAAAAACATCACTCACTCATGTTTGGAAGAGCTCCCCGCAGAAGCCATGTTTGTTGACTGTCAGGGTCTCCTTAGTAACCTCCCAGTGCATGGTGGGTAGTGGGCAGGATAACAAGGAGAGACTCTGGAGCTCAATCAGGTGGTTAAAAGGTACCTACAGCTTGTTGAGGCTCTAGTGTTTTCTTTCACAAGATATGTCACATTTCTATGCGTCTGCACAACAGAAAGGAGCATATAAGTCGTTAAAGAAGCTATTGTGAACATTAATGTCATTGGACAACTCGTGGAATTATTATCTGATGTGGTTTGGCATGTTGTCTAGTTTTAATCCCAACAGATGTTGAGTTAAGATGTAAATCTCATACAATACAATACAATATAATCCAATATATAATCCATAGCTCCACTCTGTCCAAGGTTGCACTTCTATTGTAGAAATAAAAGAAATATGGCAGCCCACAGGATAACTGGCTAGGAGTTGCAATGAAATGAATAAGAGATGTTTTTTGTCCTGTAGTGTGCATTATATTATTTCATACTGAATGTTAGAAGAGTCAAACTAACCAAAAAAGTGAATGATTTTCCACCATCACTGATTAAACAAGAACATGAATAAACTTTACTGAGGTTGACAAGTGACAGCACGGGATGTAGCAACTCAAAAAACACAAATATAACAGCAAAAATAAAACTTAATTTCAAAATAGAACTTTATTCCCAAAACAGAGGAAATAACATCACATCATTAAATCTGAGTATAAACCTTCTGTGTCAACGTTTTTCATACACAATTAAAGAATCACAGTTATCCGTATCCCTGTAACAGTCTATTGAATGAGTCAGCTTGACTGTAAAGTAATGGACGTTTACGCGTGTGGTCACAGCTGCATGTCAAGTTTACAGCTGAAATGTATAAAAAAAAGTATTTTTAATTTTTTTTAAATTTTATTTTTAAAGTCACTATGTAAGTTTTGAGAAATTCTTTGCTGCACCATCTGGTGGTCATGCTAAGAATGAGGCTTAGGCAGGATTGTCTAATTTTTCTATTGCTCAATAATTATCATTATTGTTATGGTTTAGTAATTAATGGAAATAAATTTGTATTTCCGAGGTGACAGTACTTAATGCAAGTTTCAGAAGTTGTCAGAAGTGTTGCTGACCGAGACTGGTCAAGTAGTTTATTAAAAAGATAAATCAGGGAACGCTGGGCCACAGTGGCCAGCATTTGGACCACTGACCAATTTCTGTTGGCTTTAGCAGGCTTCTGGACTTTGTCACTGTATAAACTTGTTTCTCATACTCATTGAAAAAGAAATTCAGTATAAGTGCCAACTACAGCTCCACAGTCTTGCATTTTTAAGAACTTTTAATGATACATATCTGTTTACAGATTGTAAAATGCAAGAAAGAAGGTTTACCTAAGACATAAAGTACAGGCGATGAGAAGCCACAGTTTACGTGGTTGTAAAATCTGTGAAGTGGATAAGGATTTCATTTTAGCATCTCCATAACAGCAGTAGCCAACTACAACCTACATTGAAATCTAGGTTTTATGCAACTCTAATAGACATTACAATGACAAAAAGCACAGCTCTGGGGTAGCATGAGGTAAACATGAGGAAAACCCAGTCTGGGTTTGTTTAGTATCTACAGTATCTATAAAAGAAGTTCCAGCCAAGTTGACTTAGACTGAAGTCCAGCTGCTTTTTAGTCCTAAATGTTATCATGTAAACACGTTTCTGTGTTTGCAATTCAGTTGACATCAAGGTGATCAGCCATTCAGCAGAGAAACTTAGTGCTGAGAACACAATCTTGATCTCTTCAGATGCTGGGTACTGTAAACACAGTGCTGGATGAATTCAGTGTGACCTAAAAACATCCAAACTTTCGCCACTTAAACAGTAAATACAGCAGCAGTAACTAAGACAATAGACTTTGTGCCACAGAGAGGAAAATATAATTAGTAATAATACTGGCTTCCAAAACTGATCTCTTGAAATGTTTACAATACATACTTCTGTTTCTAGGAACTTTGAATTAAGCAGATGCAATAATATTACAGTACTGTTGTATTTAGACATCTACAATAAGGTTTGATCTCTAAGCAGTCAGTCCAGTATTGGTGAGTTAACAGCTGAAAATCTAACTTCTCACTTTGCTGCAGTGATGTACAAGTGTACTCCATGGTGTGCCAGTATACGGTGACAACACTGAGGGTTGTGGTTACAGCTGAAACTCTTCACCAAAGAGGGAAGTGAAACACTGATTTTTAGCCTGGTGTTCAGTTACTCTGCAACAGTATTTAAAGTGATTGTGCACATCATCATTTTCAAGCCCTTTAGTTTTGCCAGATTGTAACATACCCTATAATAAAATATGTATTTACAGTTTATTTACAAAACTGTATACAGCACTTTCAGCTTAACAAGCCAGTTTCCGTCACCGTCAGGCAGCTTCATCCAGTAGCCTCTGCAGGTTCTTCTGCACCTGGAACAGCAGACATTGTGCATTTATTTCATGCTGTATAGAATGATGCTCAAATGCACATTAATATACTACACTAATGTTTTTTTTCCCCATGATAATTGACATTATTTTATTGGGTAAGCATCATTTATGGCCACTAGTGTAACTTAAAATGTATATTCCCAAAAAAGTCCAACTCCAGTCATCTATTCACAAAGCATCGCATCAATTTATTTTCAATGCAATCACTACAGCATTAGTTCACGTAATTAAATATTCACATTTTATTTAATTTTTCAGATATAACATTTGCAGCTAGATACAGTGGCATGAACCTCAATTTTGAATCCTGACACATTTTGCTGAGGACACTGCTCTTTATTTTTACAGTTTTCACCATGAAGGTGTCTTTCACTCGCTGCTGTTTGTGCCAGCCTGAAATGTTAATGCTGCTCAGACACATCAAGTGCAGACTGATGGATGAGAAACAAGCTCTTCTTACAGATGACGTTAACACTTCTCTATGAACAGATCCCTGACTATAAATGTTTGATTAATGGCAACTAGCATCTGGTTACACTTTGCTCTCTGGAAACTTAAAACTTTCCTGTCCTGTTTCTGACACAATATGTTGTTTCATGTGGTGATGAAGGGATGTTGTTGAGGGGGAGAATATTCTAAACACAATTCAACAAAAGTTAACTTTGGATACATTAAAAGCATTCTTGTGATTTCAGTATTTGTCAGATTGTGCACTTTGACTTCACCTCCCACGTTTAGACTGTCAGTGCTGAGATTTTTAAAACCTTTTGATCGCACCTCGGATTTCAGTGTTAGTTACAATCATCATGTGTTTTGTGAACAGGCCAGAACCCTTTGGGTCATGATATGCTCCCATAAACCTCCACAACTATTTTTTTTTTTTTAGAATTTATGGATGTTTGTGGGAACCAATGCAGTGGGTTCTCCCCAAACTTAAATTTAACCTTGAAGACACAGACAGACAAACTGAGAGACTGACCTTCTCCAGCTTCATCAGGTTGATTGTCAGTAGTTCAGAGAAAAGCTCTGTGTTCATGTCACTCTCCCGCAGAAAGTCATTTCTAGAAAAATCACACAATCCAATTCTTAAACATAATAACTGTTCAGATGTATGCCTTAACATTCAGGTTTAAGAGAATAATATAATATCATATTTTTCAGACACTAGGATCTAATTTCTAAGTGTACAGCTTATTTTATTTCTGAGTTTTTTGTGTTGTGTATGTTTTGCAGGACATTCTGGTTAAGCCGTGGGCTTCTAGCAGATTGTGAACTCACTCTGGGTGGGTTAGCTCGCTGACGGAACCGAGTGTCGTCAGTCTCTGCTCCAATGTGACGATCTTAAAGGCCAGGTAACACGAAGACAAGACGAGGATACACACTCTGACAAAACAAACACGCACACAGTAAAAAGTAAAAAAAAAGAAAAGAAAAGATGCAAAATATTAGGTAAGAGACAGAGGAGAGTTAATGTGTCAGTTAAAATACCTGAAAAGACAAAAACACTGAATTTATAGTTTGTACAAATTAGAGAATTTGAAACAAAGGTGAATTAATATATGTAGTCTCATACTGTGCATGTATACAATCAAATGGATATATGGATTGTTGTCAAGTGAATAATTGATCAAATAGACAAATGATGGATAAGACACTCAAAAATGAAATAAATATGAATGGAGGAATTGATTTAAAAAATCATAAATTGTTTTTGGAAGAACTGAATGAATGATTGAATGAGTGAATAAATAATTATGGACAGTAAACTCACAGAAACAGGTAGACAAACAGCACAGTGTTAAGAGAGACTGGTTTCAGAGTTCTGCTGTCGAGCACCAGCTCTGAGCCTGGAAACAGAAAAAATACATAATTTGTTAAACTGACATTTTCTTCAAAAATTAAAAGAAATGTAATTGGCCCTTTATTGATTACTGACTGATTGATTGATTGATTGATTGGTTGATTGGTTGATTGATTGATTGATTGATCACTGCAAACACTAAAAACTGATTTGCTATAACAACAACAATTTCAAAAGTGTAAACATGCTAAAATGTAACATCTACTATAGTATCAGGAAATATGGAAGAGTTCATATGGGACTGTCAGTATGGGACAGTAATGTCGAATACAACTTCAGTCCAGTGCAGTTTAACATTATCCATTTAGCTCTGCCTTCATGCTCTTTCCTCTTCTTTCCACAGCAGACAACAGGATAATATTTGTACCGGCATGGTGTGTGTCGTGCTGCTTGGTGTCTGAGCTCTGCTGGTTCTGATGCTGGTTCTTCACTTTGTGCTGATGGTCTGTCTGTTCAGGAGGAGCTGAACTGTCTGTGTGCTTCAGCACGTCCAGAAATGTAGGAACAGGGAACTCTGCAGGATTTAGCAGGGGAAGAAGAAGCAGGGGAAGCAGTGTGACTGGACTTCGAAATGGAAAACCAGGGTTCAAGCTGACTTTGAGTAGGTGTCCTTGAGCAAGACACTGGCTGTGTTCTGGTCTGTTTGTGTGATCTTCAGTTTGCACAGGCTCTGGTAAATTAACTCCATTAACTCCATCTTGGAATAAGATGCGATGGCCGCCTTTCTCTTTTGTCTACTTGATGCTTAACAGTGGATTGTGTTCAGGTGTTACATTACATCCTCCGCTTTTCACCTTCTCTCTTCAGCTTTAAAAGAAGTACTCAGATCCTTTACTTAAAAGTACAAATACCGCACTGAAATACTTTATTACATGTGAAAGCCCTGCATTCAAAACCATACTTAAGTAATAATATACCAGAAAATGCCCTTAAAGTATGAAAAGTAAAACTTCTCATTGTGCAGCAAAATGCTTTCTGCCACTGTTTTCCTGTTATATCTGATGTTGAGCATATATATATAATATTAGAATACTGTTGGGCAGTTTAATCTACAGCAATGTGTCGCATTCCTAATTATTTGTTTCTGTTTTCGTGACCTTAGAAAATCATCCCTGTTTTCAACATTGTGATGATACATTTCACAGCCAATGCACATTTGAAATCATCAAATCCAGTTTGGAAATATGTGGTTTTTCTCCGTACATGACGGGTATAAATAATTATAACCGGATAAGTAATCAGCAAAGCTAATATCATTAAATTAACAGGTACCTCAAATTTATATAGCCTTTAAACACATATTTATGTACTATAGATAACTTCATTAATACATGTTTTTATTTTATTATTAATAACACTGAATTAAGTAAAGGATAAAGAGTTCATAGGGAAAATCAAAGCAGCAAATATTAAAGCCCCTGCCGGCAAATGTTTGATAATTTAGTAAAAGCTGCATATTTGTAGACCCTCAAAAATATGAGCTAATCATCTGAAGAGAGTGACTGCTAGGCTGCTGCTGATTGGTCAGTTTGTTGGTTACCTGCCATCTTCTCATAGTCGTGGGTTTGGGAGTCAGAGCTGCTGCTCTCCTCCATGTCCTGCCTCCTCTGTCTCACTGCTCCGTCCAGGTCACTGAAATCACCTGGAAAATTCTTTGCAGACACAGATGGACAATATACTAACTGGTAATTAACTGAGCAATAATAATTAACTTGGAAAACTGAGAAGAACAAAATAAAGTCTGGTTTAATGCTGAAATTCAGAGCTCTGATTGGTTCAGTTATTGCTATTATCATTGCTACAACATCCACTGTGTACAGTCAGTGCTGTATGTTGTACAGGTGGTGTTTGGTGAGTACGTGTCTGACTTACCAGAGGAAAGCGAGGTGACAGAGGTGACCTCTGACTTCTAAAGC
Source organism: Datnioides undecimradiatus (assembly GCA_008933995.1). Taxonomy (NCBI): domain Eukaryota; kingdom Metazoa; phylum Chordata; class Actinopteri; order Lobotiformes; family Datnioididae; genus Datnioides; species Datnioides undecimradiatus. The sequence continues at coordinate 16,116,215 of WARS01000015.1, forward strand.
TGTTCTCAACGGAGGAGGGGACGGGGCTGCTGCATGGACTCTTCTCCTGTATGGATACATATTATATACAGTCAGATGAGCATATGTTTCTAAGCTGATACTGTAGATACTGTAAAGTGATTTTCATTCTCCTGATTTTCACTTTTGCCTGTCAAACAGTTCAACAGAAGCTTGGAGAGGATGAAGAAATGAATGAACTAGTAATGACTGTTTATAATGACCAGTGAAAAAGACATGTGGACGTCTGTCCTACCTCCAGATGAAGACAGACGGACATCAGGATCTTGTAGGTGTTGTCTCTGGACAAAAAGGACACAAACACATACTGCAACAAAAAACACAACAGTGTAATTGTTAATGTTTTTTGTGTGAACAATTAAAACACAATGAGATTAAACTAAGAGTCCTACTTCTCACCCTGTCGTTTGCAGTGGCGATCACCAGAGCGTTTGGCACCAGGATGGCGGTTTTAGTCTTCTTGATGTGAGTGACGGACACCACTGGGATGGCGATCTGGGATGGACAAACACCAGGATGAACAGTTGAGCCCTGCAGGGACTAGTTTAGTCTCTGCTGGTACAGTATCACTCATCCTGTGGGAAGCAGTGGTCACACTGTCATAGACGCTTTGAAAACTCATCAGTGAAAGAAATTCACTCATGGGATCAGGCGTGAAGGGAAAAACTACTTCCTGTAGCACCATAAGCACAGCCCTCAGGTCTAGATTCTACAGGAGTGCTCACTTTGTTTATAACAGCAACATTTTTAAGCAAAATGAGTGTATTCCAGGTGAGGCAGATGCACAGATTTGCTTTGATGCCTCAAGTCACTCCACTGAGTTGTTTTTTAGGCATTCATGGTTCATTATGTCTATACACAAAGTTAGCTGACTCACAGTTTGAGCTCTTCCATAGCTATGGTATCTAAATATCAGATATTTTAGGCTACAAGTTGTTCTGCCCACTTTGCTCCACAAACAGGTCACTAATCTTCTAGCACCACCTATTTTACAAGGATACATTCATATTTTTAGAATAATTTCCAAATAACTCTTTTTTTTCTCATTTTTGTAAAATCCAATATTATTTTTCCTACACTCTCTGACCAGCTGGTAGGAGTCAACAGTGCTACCCATTAAACCCAGGCCCTGCATTAACCTCTTATAGTGTTCTGTCTTTGTTATGGTAGTAAAACAAAAGTTGAATAAAACAATGTGAAATCAAAAAGCCCTTTATTTACTTCTTCTTTGAGATATTTGCTTGTTCTTACATCTCATGTAAATGACCTAGAAAGTGTGTCTTGATAAAACTGAGTGTTTCTTGTCAGCTGCAGTCTGCACTGACAGTTTTCTGTGAAGTAAATCTAGGTAAATGTTAATAATTTAGGCCAACATCTCTCATCAAATCAGACCCGCTTCTGTTGGCGACTCACTGTAGTCACCACAAAAACTCAGCCTTTGTACATAACGGTCGAAACAGGAGATACAGAGTCTGAGGACTCCGTGTCAAAGACCTTTGGGACAGAAAACTTTTCAGCAGCGATGTTGCAGCTCAGTGTTCACAAAACACACAAAAAGAAAACAGCACTACGACTAATCTCAGCTTCTGTGCCGTACGATACCTTTGTGTCCTTGCCAAACACCTTGGAGTGGAAGCAGATCCAGTGATCAGAGACAAACATTCGTCCCTGGTAGAGGATGTCTTTCTGCAGAGCGCACGTGTAACCTGACAAACAGGTGAAAAACATCAGGTTACTGATGGGAATCTGTAAAACATCTCATCTTTTATAATTTAAGGGGAGAAAAGAGTGAAAAGAGAGTTATAATGTTGGGATCAAAAAAGGACAGAGACCTAGAATTGGTTCAAACAGGTTACATAACATTAAGTGATTCACGTGTGCTTCATTAGAGAACATTTGAAACATCTTTAACTAAAATCTATTTGAATATGTATAGACTGCATTGTTGTAAGAAGGACTTCAAAGAATCATTTAAATCATCTTGTGGTGTTTAAGGTATCAAATGCTCAACTTTTATCTCATCCCTCATTCAGTATTTAAGATGGAGCGGCTAGCTGTGATCATTAAAGACTTACTCTGTCTGAGCTGTTCCTCTTTGCTGATTTCCTTAAATATTTTATGGTACTGGCAGTTGCTCTTCGAAAGCTGAAACACACACAAACAGAATGCATTGACATACTCACACTGGCACCAATGCGTAATGCTGAGTGATGCTTTTACATGCATGGGAAACAACAGATTTGGTTTTGAATGCTTGCATTTTATTTCTGGACTGCTGAAGGCTTGTTCAGACTGATATTTTGCAGCATTAGGATTTTACATTTTTAGAATATTTAAAGTTTCTTTAGGCGTAAACATCATTTAAACTCAAATCTAATCACAAGTTCTAATCACAATATTAGTTAAAATAAAGTGTTGGACAACTTGTGTTCTTAATAAGCAGCAGAGATAAAACCTTTTATCATGCAGTTAAAAAAAGATTCCACGCTGTCATGTTTAAGGGTGTAATAAAATATGTATCAGAGTTTCCTTAATGAATGCTAACCTGGCTGTAATGAGACTTCTTCCTCTCTATCTTGGGGTCTGAGTCTGGCTGAACCTGAGTCAGCAGTGAGTGGTCAAAGGTTTTTGACCTGTGGGGGAAATAAAAATCAAAATAGACAAAGAAGAATTACCCTATTACACAACTGATACGACATCAAATAAACGGTTATATTACACCTTAGATGACTCTCTGCTTGTCTGTGACCTTTGGCTTTCAAATTCAAATACATTTGTGTTACTTAGGCCACCAAGTCAAAGGACATACATTAAATGTAATGGATATGAGAAAATAAGCGATCTTCATTTCTTCGTGCCAGTAAGAGCAAGTATTAAAAGGTGTTCCTGTCAGAACCTGAGATAAAGGCAGATTTAAAGCTGCACTGATCAATTTGTGGCCACTAGGAGGCAGAAAAATACCAAAACAAGAACTGATAAATAAAATTCACACATTCAGCAGACACAGAGCAACATGACCATCCGATGTAAGTTGTGTTTAGTGTTCTCGCTGTCTTTTAGCTCTGCTTTGCTCTCCACCAACTGTTAATATGTTATAATAGGAAGGAGGAAGACTATATCACTGATGGATTTTAATGCAAGGGCAGGGGATAGTTGCCACAGCTCTTCTCAGAGTGAATCCAATGAAACATTTTCACGTCATTTTTTTTTTTTTTTTAGAATTTAAGAGAAAAACTAATCTGTATGTTTTCATAATATCCAACAGTGCACAAACACTGAATGGCAGGACAATCAGATGTAATTAACTGACTCAGATAACGCAGTGAAGTTGGCATGATGTAAATTAAAAATACAAGGATATGGCGGTTTGCACAGCAGCAACGTCAGACTCAGTTTTTCATCTAGCTGGCTTCCCGCCCATTACCTGACTAATGCTGGTTTCCTCCTGCCCGAGAGCTCCTGTTGCTCAAGATCCACAGCCTGCAGAGGCTCGCTGATAGTCCTCTCGTATCTCTGACGCTCCTCCATGTTTTCTACATCCGAACTACAGAGAGCAAGAAAACCTTAAAACATTCGGACAACTAAACAAATATCAGGAGCAGCTACAGAGAGTACATTAAGAACCAATGGATGGCTCATGGAAAAAAACTTAAAATTACAGTTGGAATAAATGTCTCCTGTTGAAAATATGAAAGATAAATGAGTTTTAAATCCATTTTACATCAACATGTCAACATGTTTCAAATTTTGAAATTAATACTTAATGACCACCAAGAAAGATTACACTAATGCTTAATTAGGGTCTTGGTCTTTTTTGTTCGGTTTTGAGGCTGATACTTACTTTAATATACAAAATTAATTTGTCAAATGTAATAAATACTCAGCCCCCAGGTGACCTTAAACATATCTTTGACATTTCTCTGCTTATTTGACAACAGACTTTACACACAGATAAGGGCTTTCATAATCTCTGATAAACTAATAGCCTCTTGGACAATTCATTTATTTCAAGTTAGGCTCTTGTTAAACCAACAATTCATTATTAATGGAAAAAAGAGACCACGATAACATAGCTTGTTTTTTTTTTAACCAACACTTTTCCAGCTAAAGAAAAGCAGCAAATCTTCACATTTTAGCAGCTGGAGACAGGAAATACTTTTTAATTTTTTTAAGCAACTAATTGACAAGGGGTTTCAGCACTCACAGAGGTACTGGTTCTTTTATAACAACAGTTACTTAAATTAATTTTCCAGCTGATCGCAGCATGTTACTACTATTACAGTCCCCATTAAAACAATACTATTACCACTTCTACTACAGCAACATCTTCAGCATATTGCTTTACAGTGTAGACATCTCCTCCCTGAGCCTGTTCGCCGTCACAAACTCACTGGTAATCCCTTTCCTCATGCTTTGTAGTTCCTCTGTTACACTTCCTGCCATCTTCCTGGGATGTATGCTGGTTCACGCACTGCTCAGTCATCACGCTTGGCAGTTTTTACCAACCAAACACCCGCCAGTCCCGCCGTCCTGTCCGTCAGTCTGCTGCCGTGAGAACTGAGAGGTGAACTGACCGTGCAGCCTGATCCTCTGCTCCTTCACCTGCCTGTGGGAGTGTCAGCTGGGTCTCTGGGTCTCACATATCATAGCCAATCAGATGGCAGAATGGGGTATTGTGTGTGTGTGTGTGTGTGTGTGTGTGTGTGCAAGCATTTAAACCTTTGATCAGTGACATTTTACCCAGCTTTGTTTGGAGAGTAAAGTTTCATTTTTGCTCTCTTCTAAGTTGTTGTACACTCTAAAATCGTGTCTTAGTCTAGTCTCTTCTAATCTATTTACATAAAATCTAGACAACGGTGGATATTTGGTGTCAGCGGGAACATGGTGTTTTCCCATGCTGGTCTTTGCTGGCTCAGTTTACATGAGAACAAAACATTCTTCCCCTTTTATTTTTTTTCCCTTTTCTACCTTTCTGCATGCACAGACAAGAAGAGAACCTGGTCACTTCTCCTTTGTTGATATCAAGCTGTGTCATTCATTTGACTTTTACTACATATATTAATGCAGGACAGGGAGAGAAGACAGATGTTGTATTGCTTTCCACTAACCACAGTCCTCTGCAATAACAGCTTAGTGAAGTATAGTTTTCTTTCAAGAGGGCAGAGAAGACTTGTTCAAAGTGTGTGTTAGAGGGTTTAAAACTGACACTGTTATGAAAAATCTGTCATCTGAATTTTGTCTTGCAAACAGAAATATAAATATTATAGAAGCAATTCTTATTAATGGTAATGTCTATTGGTATTCAAGTTTCAACTACCTCAAGAAACGCTACGTTATTAGGAAAATGTGCTATGTACGCACAATATGAACTAAAATAGACCTTAAAAACTACATTCTAAACACGTCATGTAAGGACTACACAATGGCTCATAACTGATATTGAACTTAAACAAGAAAATTCTCTTTCACCGTGTGGTTTCTGTCTTTTCCTGGTCAGTAATCCTTACCAAGTCTTTGTAAATGCTGTGTATTTTCTGTAAAACTTTATCGCGCTCGTTCAAGCTGAGCTCTGGTCGTGTTCACTAGGACTCCACGAGCAGTCATAGTTGCTAGTGTCACACAACCACTGCTCATTAGATTAAAATGTAAATGATCTGAAGGTCTGTCATGGTACAGATAACGCACGGTGCCATTATTCAGTCCAGGGCAAAGAGGCCAAATGCAACAAAAATAGTGAAAGACTGAGAATAACTGCTTGATTTTTCCCTGCAGATGTTTAGTTTCTGTGTATGTTTGCTCTGAATGAGGATATATGATCTCGCTACTACTTCTGTGTGTGAGAGTGTGTGCGCATGTGCGTGTGTAATCTGAGCTTTCTGATATCAGCTGTGGGTCACCGGGCCACAGTGACAGTCAACAAACCTGCAATAAAGTCTCTCTCTGTATTTATGTGTCAATCTCTTATTCTGTCTCTGTACAAGCTGACATTCGATTGGCCCAGAAACACAAAGATAAATACAAATATATAGACCCACAAACGCACCATATCAGTATTTTTCACAGCCCATGCTTATGCATAAAAACACATATCAGATTACAGCTGTATATTTGTGGGGACGTTCACTGAGTTTGACATTTTCAAGTCTAACCTTAAAGGAACAGTTCCATGTTTTCTAACTGTGAATTGAAACAAATCTGAGGAAGCTCATGTCTGAGCTGTAAGTGTGCAGTACTGAAGTAGGGGCGTAGTTAGCCTAGCTTAGCATAAAATCCAGAGCCACTTTCAACAGTTAACCTGGTTTTGTATCTTTGACAGATTGTACGAAAACAACTTGTTGTGGTTTTTCAGGGGGATTTTCATGCTGGAACTGTTCCTGTGACCATCTGTTTTTCCTAATATTTGTTGTGTTGTCGTGTGTCAGATTATTTACTGATGGACAAGTCTCCTTTAGTGATTGTACACAGACACACACACACACACACACACACACACACACACTCCCCCATACAGATGCTGCACTTTGAAACACAAACAGTGTCAAGTTGTTTTCTGCTTTCAGTGTTGCTGATTCATCTTTTTTCCTGTTTGTTTTATTTCCTACATTATTTAGTTTTATTATGATTTGACAAGTGCTGCACAATCATTTGTTGCCTTTCTGCAAATATTCCCATTTTTATTTGTCTTCGAGTTCTTTCAGCTCTCACTTCTTACAAACTCTAAAGTTCAAATGAAACACGGATCAGTCTCTTGCTGTGGTACTTAATAACCCTCATTGCTCCACTGCTGTTTATATGACATGCTTCTTTGAAATACAGCTAATACCACTGAGTGCTACAGCAGCCAGTGTTGGACAGTTTAATTCTACTTGCTTTGGAGTTGTTGTTAAATGTCATTTACTTTATTTGCTTGGACTGATTTGTATTAAGATGTCGTGGCTTATACTAAGGCAGTAATCATTCCTGCACACTGTGTCTCGTCCATGTTGTGGTGTGTAAACAGTCCAAATGCACCAAGACCAAATGCACTTTGAAACACAAACACAGACTGTATGACCTGCAGCCCAGGTTTTGCTGCTAAAAACATGAAATCCATTTCGGCCCTCCATTTTCAGAATCCATTTTGACCATTTTCTAAAAATCTACCCCCAAAGTTGGAAACGGAGCATGCCTTTAATTTCATACAATTTCATTCTTTCATGGACACAGCAAACAATGTGTGTGTGCATGGATGTGTAGTCCTCGTACTGTTACTTAAATCTGTTTTACACGCTCACATTAAAATGGCTTGTCTGACTTCTGGGGACAGAAGTCCCCATAATGTTTATATGTCTATGCGTGTGTGTGTTTAGTAAAGACTTTGGTAGATGGTTATGAATTTTTAACCTATTTAGATGTTGTGTTAACCCTTTAGTGTCTCCAGAAGACACTGTGTCTGATTAAAGTCCCAAATGATGACCCTCGAGTCAACATCAGTCAGACTACAACTTTGCTGGAAATGCTGGATCTGGAGTCACAGGAGTTGGAGTGACATAAGTTAGCCTTCAGCCTTTTATGGCATAACACACCCCAATCTCCAACCCACTGTGGCACTGTGCGCAATGTAGGCATTTTAACTAGTGGGATGAATGGAGTTTGATAATTCTGTCTGACAGTGAGTTAAGATGCTAAATCGGTGAAGTCCTCATTTGAGGTTATAAACAACATCAAATCCAACAATGTCTAACTTTATTCAAAGGGAAGGTGTGCTGTTTGACAAACATAGATGCATAATCCCCGATTATGGATCTAGTCTTATGTTTATGAATATCATTTCCTAAAAAGAACACACTTGACTCATCAAAGGGAAAACAAAAAGCAAGTATTTAGCATGGATGAGAAAACTAGAAATTGGAGATAGCTGCAAAGTGTTGGGCAGATATGGAAGGGCTTTTCGTTTTTAAGGGACACTATAGATGGCTCTTTAACAAAAGGCTCTCTTACCGGTTATGATGATGTCCAGTTGTGTTGGATGTATCACAGGGAAGTTTGGATATTGTGTTCTTCCTTTTAAACGCTGTAGTTCTCCATCGCAGCGACGGAATCACCGGCCGACCATTTGCCACAGCTTTTCTGAGCTAATAAACAGTGTAATAGCCTAAATTATTATGACATGGGGTATATCAGGATTTGAATAAACCACCTTCCGCCCTGCTGTGTTTTTTCAGACACATCAGCAGTCCATGTCGCATTGCTTTGGATTATTTCGTTCGTGTCTGTCTGTACTCCCCCTTTTCCCCCAGTATATACTGCGGCACATGTTGTGGTCACAAATGACACACCTCCTCGACCTATGTAAAATAAACATGGTCTTATGTGTTCCAGTGGCTGTACAGTGGATCTGTTTGTTTGGTTCGACAGCAGTATGTTTGCAACAGTCCTATACCGTAGACATTTCACCAAACCCTTTCCCTCCTCCTGCCCCAAATCTCTTATCAGTGACTCTGGTCAATGATAGACAAGGTGACCGTGTTTTGTGCTTTCTCTGCAAAACATTTCTTCTAGTTTAAACGAGCTCTCCAAAGGTTTGGTAGGGATACTAATCTCCATGCGTCCAATACAGATGTAATTCCAGGACATGTCTTGGTTTTTCATGATTCTGGTTGTGTTTGAAGATGTGCATATAAGATGTTGCGGGCAACCACTGTAGGTTCTACTAACAGTTTTTCAGTGACACTTACCACAAGTCTGTTTGACCTGTCTGCACCTGACAAAGAAACCATTTTGGGCTTAAAATGCACTTTTTAGTGTAATAAATAACAACTTCTGATGAGAACAGATGACAGGGATATGTGTGTTGTTCGAAAAGCAGACTAAATGAGGTCCAAGCCAAAAGAGTTTTGAATACTGGCACAAAATACTGGCACTTGGACTTAAAATACTGATATATCAGTCTCTGCCTTCACAAACCCACATTAGACCTGATTTCCATTTTGCCATGGACTTCTCTAAAACCAATTACTTCAGTTCATTTAATTTAAATTTCATTTGTGTAGTGCCAAATCACAAAAGAGGTGATCTCGGGGCAGTTTACATATGAAGCAGGTCTAGACCAAACTCTTTATATTAATTACACCCAACAGTTCCCACCATGAGAAAGCAATTGGCAACAGCTTTAAGGAAAAACTTCCTTTGAGGCAGAAAGCTTGAGCTGAGCTTGGCTCTAGGTGGATGCCCATCTGTGATCTAGACTGGTAATAATGTACCATGAGCTCCTAAAGATAAGGTGGTGCCTGACCAGGGCTTCATAGGTGAGGAGAAGGGTTATAAATACTATTACTTTCATGAAATTCCTGCATTTAATTCATTAAGAAGAAATTTCCTTACATGTGGAGCCGACTTATTCTGCTTTTCTTCACTACTTCACCACATTTGCAGCTCAATGTCTTTTTAACATATTAAGGTTCTCAAGGATGTTTAAAGTTTCATTTTCTGTCCACAGATGTCTTAATGCACTCTGTGGGCTCTTGGTGCATTTATTGTATTGCTCGTTTATCTAAATTTATTCCTCTCATCCCCTTAGATGACTCTGATAATGAATTACCGTCTGTGTTGACTGTTCAGATTTATGGGATACTATTTCTTCATTGCAGCCACGCAGCCACAGAGAGGAGCACGATTTTCTTTAGATGTTTCTTCTTCACATGGACAGCAGTGAACTGGCTGACAATAACCTGTGGATGGATACACTTCATTCAGGTCAGCTTATTCTGCTTTCTCACTCATTGATTAATCTGCCCGAGAGGTTTTTTAGTGATGCTCTGTTGTATTCTTAATTACTTGAACCAGGTGCAATGTAAGTAAATGTATGTGTGTGTGTATGTGTCCTACCTTTGTTCAACTATTGTAGGATTTATTTTCTTATAGAGTACTTACTTTGAGCTACTTTAGACTGAAATAGTGTTTTGGAATTCAGTTTTTTTCGTCACATTGATGATCTTAATTATCTTACGGATAAACATTGTACAATTGTTGACATGTATGAATATAGTTCAGCCAATGTAAATATATTGCTAGTTCTCCTATATACTTTTGGAAAGTGAATTTAAAGCACACAAATGAACTGACTGTGTTTGGGGGTGGTGTCTGCACACTTAGCTCTCAGAAGTACATGTTCATGGATCATGGATTTTCTTAACATGGGCAGTGGAAGAAAAAACAAAACTTTCTCTCAGCGCTTTATCACAGTCACGACAGCGTAAAGTCCTGAAGTCATTTGTCAAAGTGATGCAATGTAAGATGAAACAGACAGGGAAACAGTTAGATAAAGTCCTGAATGTGACACTTTTTGGGTTACTGTAGTTATAGCACATTAGAGTGATAGTATGACTATCACCACTGGAGACAACTAACAATGACCTCACTGCCAGATGCTGAAAACAAGCATCTGATGAGGTGCATCTGCCCATTAAATTTCGTGGACATCCAATCAGCTCCACCTGAGTCGAGGTTTAAACAATAAAGGAAGCGCTGCAGCGCCCCGCTGTGGCCAAGCAGTATTATGTTATCACAGAATCAGATTTTTTTCCCCCCCCAATCAAATTTGTGGCTTCAAGCATTTTTTGGACAAATTTATTCACAGTGGGAGATAAATAAAAAAAACATTTACTCCATAAAATATTTGCTTTGCTGAAAAAAACAAGCAGATGCACTGGAACACACGGAACATTATTCTGTTAGTAGATCTTCTTGTTTGAACAGAAGTGTGTACATTTTGCTCATTTTTTTGTATTTTAAGTGTTTCATCATAATTTTTTTTCCATATACAGAAGTATATGAGTTATATTTTATTGTTTCTTACATGGGAATGGGATGTTGGCTAATATCTGTAAGAAATCCAGAGCTGTCATTCAGTCTGTGTTATAGTTTGTGATGGAGCAGGCCTGATCCAGCAGCCTATAACAGCCCTGCATGTGTCCATCTATAGCTCGGTGCTCTGTGCCACACTGCGGCGGGCTGACAATGACTTGAATGCTGATTATTGTGAAGATCGACAAAGGACACACGGAAAGGAGGAGATGAACCGTTTCCTGAGAGCTGGGGAGAATGGAGGGCTGCTGACGGACTGCAGGGAGCTGTCACCCAACCACACCGCCTCCTCCTCCACCTCTTCCTCCATCTCCATCACCTCCTCCTCCTTCTCCTCCTCCTCCAGTGCCGCTGGCTCAGCCGACAGACACGCGGCCCTGCCCTCGCTCCAGACCCGGGTACCTGTCGGCGGTGGCGGCGGCAGCGGCGGGTCGGAGCCGAGGAGATCCGCGTTTAAACGCAGCCGAGCCTGCCGGGACGGACGCGAAGAACCGGAGGAGGCGGCGGCGGCAGCGGCGGACCACTCAGCGGCTGCCGTCGCGGTGCGCGGCGACTTGTGCGTCGGGGTCGGCAAGCATCAGCAGCATCAGCAGCAGCAACGTCGGGAGGCTCAAGGACGCAGCATCAGTGGAGACTGTCTGGAGATGATTTCAGCGGTCAGCAGAGACGCGGACGGCTGCAGCGGCGGCGGCAACAATAACAACAACAACGGCGTCTCCGAAGTGAGCACGGCCTCTCCTGTGAGTTGCGCCAAAGGCAAAGAGGAGAGGAAAGGGAAAAACGTGATACGGGGCTGGAAGAGGGAGAGAGACAGGGAGAGGGACAGGGACGCCGCCGCTCCTCCTGCTCCTCCAGTCCGGACGAGGAAGGAGAAGCCCGGCGATGGCTCGTCTCCTCCTCCCTCCGTCTTCCTCCCGTCGTCCGCCCTGCCCGAGCATCATCTGTGCCGCGACGGCCCCGGACACTGCCACTGCGCCGCGCCGGACTCCAGGATCATGGGAGATAATAGCAACACTAACAACGTAAACAATAACAATAATTGCGGGAGTAACGGCGGCGGCGCTGCCAATAAAAGCGCGCTGGATTGTGGAGTTAAAAGCGGCGGCGGCGCTATTGTTGTCAGGCGGCAGCATGACGACACGCCGGCGGCCAAGAAACACAGAGGAGCCGAGAAGGTAAGCAGCTTTTATTGTCTGGAGGCCAATAATACAACACATCAACACAAAAAACAAACACAGCGGCCGTCACTTCACACCTGCAGCCACTTCATCTCTCTCCTCGGTGCTTTCAGGCGGGATTCTTTCATTGAAAAGGTCGGAGACGTTCAAAGAAAAAGCCCAGAAATGAAATATTTTTGATATTCAGAGCACACACAGGCAGCCAGATGCAGGTGTGAAGGCCACAAAGAAGCCCGTACAGCAGCAGACACACAGCAGGAATGTTTAAATGGATGCTTGGATGGAGGGATGACCGCCTGCCAGCCACATGATATTTATTTCCTATTGTTGTTGCCCAGCTGGTGTCATTGTTCCCAGTCTCGCTGACTGTCTGCTGATATTTGCCATGCTGATGTACAGGGATGTGATTTTTTTGGGTCTTTTTTTCTTTTGGAGGGGAGATGAAGAGAGAAGGAGAAGGAGGAGGAGGAGGAGGGAGGCAGCACTAGCAGCAGTGTCCTCCATCTCCATCCTCCTCCTCCTTCTTTCGGAACCATTTAATCCAGCCCTTCTTGTTTTTGCTGTAGATCAAGGGAGAAAGCAACTATTTGCATGTGCAGCGCCAACTCAACAAAGGTGACCGGGAATAAGAATGAACCATCTCTGTAAAGCCTCCTTTTTTGATGCATCTGCACCTGCTTTGTTTGCTCAGTTCATTATTGGGGGGGAAATACCCATGATGTCAAAATTAATTAGGTGCTCAAGCGCGGGTCTTATTCATACAATCAGCTTAGATAAGACATACAAAGTGCAGGTTGACAGGTTGGACTGTTAAGGTCTTACAAACCACTCTGTAGTCCGTTCTCTTGTCCTTTAAGGGTAAAACGGGCCATGTTGCCCCTTGTGAAATCATTTTGGGTTTAAATAAGTCATCCACAGGAGAGGCAAAGATGGAGGAAACTGTAGGGATGGGTGGAGAGGTGAAGTGGGGAAAAAGATGTTTGATAGAGGGGGTGGAATTGGACGTGACAGCAGAGGACATGGGCTGAAAGAGACTGACAGACACAAGAAAAAAGAAACAGATGGAGGATGTCTAGAAGGAGTTTTTACGGGGGTTTTTTCTCCGTAGATGCAGGATTAGGCGAGGAAGGAAAAACCGAAGCGTCCTCCCTGCTGCTGGCAGATGCTGCTGACAGGAGGAACGCTGGCCTGCCCCGGCTGCTTTGTTTATTTGTTGATCTGAAGGATTCCCATTCGGCGGAGAAACACACACGCACACACATATACTCAGCCTGAGCTCTGTGGTGACTGTAATTCATTCCCTGTCAACAGTAATCTGGGCTCCACTGAGGAGTTTTAGTGTCCTGTGATGGTTGGTAGTGGAGCTCCAGAAAACACTAAAAACTGAGATGAGTCTTGACATTATAATGTAAAGATTTATAGATAACCGTCTGAATGTTGGCACAAAGCTAAGAGTTGGCTGGAGACACGATCAATGATAATCATTTTTGGCTTTCTGAAACCTCGTATTGACAGTGGGACTGTACCTGTGACTGTAGGGCTGTTGTTGAACCTTTGTACTCTTCAGACATCTTTGTCTTCGCTTTTCCTTCTTGGCCTTATCTTTGATCACGTGTGTCTCTTTTCAATTGTACTTTGTACATTTTAGACTGACAATGAACACAACAACAGAGAGAAGCTGCTTCAAATGCCATTCAGGTATTTTGAGATGTTAAAATTGTAAATACATGAAGAAGACTGTCCCAACGTTGTACTTTACCTATAGACCTTTTTAACAACCTCCTGGGACATGAAGAGTTGAGATTTAACTAATGATATAAATGACGGATATTAGATTACATGACAAGTATAAGACTATCCCCACCACATAAACACTAGAGTTAATCATTTATTCAAAAAAAGCCCTATGGTGATTGAGTCTCTCAATGTAATGTAGTTACAGTGAACAGAAGGTCTGGGTGGATGGTTGGGTCTGACTTTGACGTCTGACGCCACTGCTTGCAGTTCTGTTGTCTATCAACAGTTGATGTTTCTTAACCATGACCGCGATCTTAAATCCCAACCAGTTTTAGCTTTCAGACCCTACCCAAACCAAATTAATATGTAATTTCATGATTTTTTAAACCATCCCGCTATGTGTAAGTAGACAATTGACACCTTTCTGCCTTTTTGCCTTTTGGTGTTTTGTTTCTGGTGTGTCACATTTGACATCAGGAACATGGTAAAACACAGGGTTACAGAAGAAGCGAATATATTAATAATCATAGATTAAATTGGTGTTTTATTTGCCTTGGCCTGCAAGCAAGTTCTCTTTCAGTCAGCAGTTAAGATATTTTGCTGTCTGTCACAGTGGCAGTAACCTGTCTCCTTACTCCCTCTTCACTCGAACTGGGAGAAGTTCTCTCACCTCGCCATCTTTCCAGTGTTGCAGTTTCACACTACAAAGTACAACATTTCCTTTTCTTCCCATAGGTGGTAAAAAACAACAATTTTTGCCAATATCCTGAACTGAAAAACACTAAAACACTAGCATTGTGCTGGGAAAGCTGCAAAAATAAGCGTGACCACCTTCATCAATGCTGATTGGGCCTGAATAAATACCCGTAAGTGCCTCTGAGCCATTTAGCCAGTGATTGTACCCTTTATATCCTACGAAGCTATTTAACTCAGAACAAGCCTGTGTTGAGATGAGATATCCAGTAAAAAAAATAAAGTTGGTGTTGTTAAGGAAATAATTCAGATTGTGGGGAGCTGAAGGAAAAAAGGAGAAAACTGTTCAAGTTAGATTGCATTTTAAGCGGTTTGGGAATACAAAAGTCTGTGACTGAAAAGAACCAAAACCTACAACATGCATTTGACCCAAAACACAGTTTTGAAGATATGGTAATGTATTTTTGTCAAAGGGAGCACTTGCAAAGCCTGATCACATTTTCTATTCTCATAGACCCTTCTGATTTTCACTTGACATGTAAATGTGTGAAGGAACAGCTCAGGTCCAACTTATTACATTAAAGATAGACCTAAATGCAGCCGTTCATCATGTTATTAGTTACACCATTGTTGAGCTGTTTAAAATGTCTGCTAAAGTTTGTTGTTGTTGGGAAAGGTTTCACTGACATAGGAAAGGAGCCTGTTTAGGTCAACTGGGTGATCAGTGATTGACAGTTCTCCTCTTTGCCCAGACAGCAACATGAAACCTTCCTACACCTGATTGGTTGAATGCACTGCTCGCTATGCTGTCATCATGGTCTTTGCTTCTGAAAACAGCAAAAATTACGACGGCTTCCTGTCTATGTTCATCTTTTTTCCTGCATGTACCGCAAAACTGAAGTTCAGCTTTCAAAATACCGTAAATGTCACTCTTCAATTCACACCTTGGTGTGAGGTTGGATGTGTTTAATTATTCTTGAATCAAACACTTAGCTGTTGCCATTTTACTGTTTTAGAGCTGTTGGGAGATTGAGCTGTATTGACTCAAATCTCAAGCAGATTTTATGATGCAGTTAATTTAAACTGAATCAAAATTGGATTTTTTAGTTAGACCCCTGCTGTCAGCAGCAACTGTGGAAGCACTGAATACATGGAAAAGCCTGGGCAGATACGTGAAGCTAAAAAAACCCCCATTTGATTAAAAGAAAGCACAGAACACATTAAATACATTTGGCAAAGATGCAGGTTTTAGGAGTTTAAAACTTATAACTAACTGCCTGCGTGCTTCACACACATTAACCCGAAGTTTATGTTTTAAATTCACTGTCTTCCATTTTTACATACATAATGTGGAAAATGTATGATGATCTCTGAGTACTTCCAAAATGAATATGACCTAACCTTAATGTATGGCCTGAATGCATCGTATATAGATCGTGTGTATGGGGGACTAAAGCTGTTGCAGCTGCTGCTCGACTCAACATCTTAATTTAACAGGTTATTTTGCCAACAAACTACATAAACCTAAAAGACATCTATTCGGATTGTCATTGGTACTGCATGTGTAATATTGGACGATGTAAGAATTTGACCTGATGATAGCGCTAAACGATAAGTCGGCAAAGTCTTTAGAAATAACTGAAGCAACCCATCAAGCAATTGTTGAGATATTTCTGTCTGGATCAAAGTGTTTGACCGACCAACAATGTCCTCCCTGGCAATTGTGGCCAAAAGCACAGGCTCACATGCAAAAAACCTTGAATAAGGGTTGAAATAATCAAGTAACCATTTCAAATCTGATCGAGCCTTGTTGACAGAAATAAAAGCAGTTCTGCGGCTGCTGAAGCTCAGACTGTCATCTGCATGACAATAAGATGCACTCGAGTTTGTCTGTGAATGACAGCGGCTGCTCTGCTCTCACTTTCTGTCTGTCAGTCTGGATCCCTGCAGGCTGGATGAGACAACAAACACACTCTGCTCCTGTTGGATTTTATTGGTTTATCTTCAATTCTGATCACCCAGCAGCAGTGTTAACACACACGTCAGCACCAGGTTACTCCTCAGGACTCTTGAACGGTTTTATTTTCCTGTGTTGAAACATCATATGATGTTCACTGTATCGATCACCCCATTTACCTGGTTGGTTTTAACTGGTTTGCATAGGCTCAGTTTCCAATGGCGACGTTGACAGTGTTTCGTTTATTCAGGGGGAATTGTGATAGGGGTGTGATGTCGCATGTAAACAGCTGATCCCGTGCGAGTAAGCATAAGGAGGGGTAGTGATTAGGAGTGGTGCATCTAGGGCAATACAACACTGACGAAAAGCGCTTGTGAATTATATAGTGTTACAGCAGCACTGTGGCTGCTGTGAGTCATCTCAGCAGAATCAGTTAAATCGAACGAATCACCCAGAAAATGGTTTGATTTTGTATTTTTAGATCAACTGTTATCATCGCCTGGATTTGACCTCAGGTGTAGATTATTATAATCAATATGAAGACGGCAGAGATGGTTATAAGGCCAGATTAACTAGCAAAGCAGAAAAAACAATACAAAAACGTCAGTGCAAATCATTATTTTCATGTTTTCACTAGCGAAGCTACATAGGCGTTAATAAAAATAAATAAAATGTGACCTTGGTACTACTAATCAGGAGCCACAGCCGCACTCAAACTCAACTACTGCACTTAAGTTTAATGCTTCTTTACACATTTACTCCACTACATTAATGTTAAATCAGATTCATTTATGAAGAAAACATATATATTAAGAAATAAATTATCATATGTTTTATTTTATACATTAAGCCTTCCAGCAGTACATAGTAGGAGCAAAAAGTACTTAAGAATGGCTTCATCTGTACCAGCTGCACCATAAATACTGATGTATTACATGTATTATGGTATACATTAATGCATCAGTATTTATAATCCCATGATATAAAGTACTTTCACTTTTGGTACTTGAAGTATGTTTTGATGAACAAAATGCATCTGTACTTTTACACCAGTTAAATTTTGAATGCATGACATATATCAGAGTATTTATACTCTGTGTTGTTACTGCGTTTACTATAGTGAAAGCCATTGTGTCATGAAAAACAAGATTTTAATGAAAAAATATTCCCTTATGAGTTAGTATATTTAGTAAACTGCTAAATAACCTCATTGTGTTAATATTCACTGCTTCTTAATTTAAAATAACTGCACAGTAGTACTGTCAAAGTAGTAATGACGTTTGGATTTTAGAATCCAAATTAAAAACTGTGGTTCAAGACACTGTTATGTTGTGGTTATTATATGTATTAATTATATATAATTCACCCATCTTGTTTAATCATGTTAGCAAGATTTATCGTATGAGGCTTCACTGCATTTATAATATCGTACAAGGACGATGCATATCAGGTTATTAAAATGATTCTATTTTTGCGTTTGCATCAGTGAGCTCAGTCCTGTCAGTGAACAACAGCCTGGAGCGCAGCTTCCTGAGCTCTGATGTAACACAGTTTTTTCAGATATTTTCACTAAACATTTTGTGGATTTGGAGCCAAAAGGCCAGTCACTTTTAATGACTGCATCTTTTTTTAAGTCAAAATATTCGATTCATATTCTCGTTAAGATTAATGACAAAGACAATTAATGCTCTGAAACACAGATTAAGTATTTATGCAAATAAACAACTATTAGTCCTTTTTTTTTATTGTTATTGTTTGAGAGTGTGTGCTCTACACACAGTATTTTGCCTCCAACCATCAGCCTATAAATGATAAAACCGTAGAGCAGCTGTGCAGGTTTAATGTACCTCGCTCATGTTCAGCACATTGCACTTGAAATGTGTTAATGATGCTAAAAAGGGAAAAAAAGGGTGTTAATGATGCCTCTCTATTCAACATAGGCAGAGATGTTGTGAATTAAATCAGTTTGATGGGAGTTGTTTTTTTTTTTTTTTTTTTTAGCTGGAAACATTTGTTGTCCACTGGATTCATTAGATGCATCTGGGTAGCACTAAATAAATGTGAAAAACATGAATAAAGGCACAGTTTTGAGAAAAAAAATAAAAATTAAATGAACTCCTAACTTTTTGGTTCATTTGCAGTTGTTTACCTTCTGACTTTTACTGACAGGAGCTAACAGTTCACCGTCCTTTTTATTTAGCGTGTTATCATCAGAAAAAGGTGCTCAGCAGGATTCAAACCCACGTGACATGTGTCCAGTCTGCACCTGAGGCCGATAATCATCAGCGCTTTGATGTTGGTAATGCTTTCATTTTCAAAGAATATTGGCCGGAGCGGACCTCAGTCAGGCAGCGTGGTCAGACAGTTATCTAATAGCCAGCCAGTTGGACGTCTTTCCAAAACACTGAGCACATTTTCTAAAAGCGCAAAATGGGTGACTCCTAACTCTTGATGTGGATTTTTAAACAGGGACAGACCACCGGGGATCTGACTCATGTCTGTTGAGACGTCAGATCTGACATGTGCAGTGACTTTAAAACATTTACAGCTGCTGAGCTGTGAGTCATGTCCACGGTTTTACAAGGAGTGAGCATCGATTTGAGAAGTTCTGTGCCTCCGTGTCAGCGGTGTACTAGGGTTTATTGTAACGTGTGAACTGCGATGACTTCCTCCCATTTCTCTTTTGATTTCAAGAGAATCTGCTCGATTATATTTTAATATTGAGTTATTTCTAAAGCAGTCCTCATGTCAAATCTGCTCTAAGATCAGATGTTTTTTGTACGAGGATAGATGAAATTCTTAATGACATTCATATCAGTGGTGTATTAAGATATCGTAAAATCATACAAAGGCATGCAGAAAAAGAAATATTAAACATAGCCTCAAGAGCATCTTTAGGCTACAGTTGCAATGAATGTCGATCCAACAACGTTAACGGAACATCGTGACGATTGAGCCCAGATTTCCAAACAATCAATAAATTCCATTATACTGGTTTAGCAGCCTGTGTGTCCTTCCTCGCAAAGGCTTTCATACTTTTTGACAGAAAAGGACGAACACAAACTACCAACAATAAACATCAGAATGTGCACCATGAAGTCCTCCACTGTCTTTGTATGGCTTCTTTGCTCAGCCGTTGTCAGTTATAAATCCATTTAGTTTTTCCATACCGACAGAAGCAGTCGTCACAGCCCTCCTGTTCCACTGTGCTGCTCAAACGTATTTTGAGCTGAAATTGACTCGCACACCTCGCTTGATTGCTCTTCAGCAATTGAGCATGAGCATCGTGAGCAAACCCAGCATGCACTCGCTGGTCACACAGCATCTAGGGTGCGTTCAATTTGGGTGACTTAGCGTGCTCGCAGGGTGTTACACTGGATTCTTGAGGTTAGTGGGTGAATAGTTTAAACCTGCATGTGACATAGACTACACCACTGATCTCTGTGTAGAATTGTGGCAAATGTCAACCTCCATAGCAGCCACATTTGATTCTGAAGTTGCATTTAAATGGGCACAATTTAATGAAAGAAAGTAGCTGATACGTTACAGGCTCATTACAGTGAGGCTGCAATTTAAAGAAAGCGTCGAGCTGCAGAGTTGGTCGATTAAGAAAGAGGACAAAACAGACTTGTAAAATCTCCTTTATTGCAGCATTATAAACTGCTGTGTGGTATGTTGGTGTCTAAAAGCTTTCTTACTCATAAATTGGTTAAATATTCAGTTGCAGTAAATTTGCTCCTAAATATCCACCCTCACACACAATCCTGTGTGAGCCTGAGAGCAGGTGCATGGGCTGGCTCATGCATTTTAAAGCAGCCAGCACATTCTGTGGACATTTTGTATTTTTTTTGCACAATGAAAATTGTAGCTGCAACTAAGGGTTATTTTCATTATTAATTAATCTGCCAAAAATACCAGAAGGGATTGTGAAAAAATGCCCTTCAGTCCAATGAGACACTGATAAAATATTAAATATCATCCATAACATAAGACAGAACAAACTTTAAAAAAGGCTAAGCTTCTCGTTTGAGAAGGTGGTACTGTTACTAGTAGTACATTGCCTCCACAAAAAAAGATGAAAAAAACAGAATTAAGCCCTGATTCAAAGTTTACATTTTACCCACAAATTTTACGTTCATTTGTAATTTTCCTGGCTGAGAGCTGAACATTTCTGCTCAGTTATTGATGGAAACGTGCCTCAGAAGGTGCTGCCTCTAGGGGGTTTTTGGGAGAAAGCTATTTTGGATTCAGGGCCAGAGTCAATGCTGCTTCTGGCTTTACAAAATCTTGTTATCCAACATTTTATGATGGGTATTTCTTCAAATCTCCAGGTACAACATGAGATTACACACTCCAGTGAGATGCATCTCTTTACAGTCCAACTCACAAATGGGCAAGTAGGATGTGTTCAGGGTCATGCTCATTCCTTATTTACCAATTCTCCTCCCTTAAGACAGTTTTCTGAGATTTTACCTTGTTGGGAAATATTTATTTCTTATTTCCCCCTTGCTCCTGGTTCCTCTTGCTAAAGAAGAACACTGTCAATTTATAGCTCAGTGTGAAATCCAGCTTTTATATCAGTGCTGCAGTACAGACTGATGCAGACTGAAGTTTTGCTTTGGTCTTGTCTGTCTTGTCCACCAGGCTGTGATTGACAGGAGATTATTGGTTGAAAACATGGAAATCAAACAGGCAGGAGGCAAAAGTAGTCCCCCTGGCGAATTTGATAAAATCTGAAGCTTCAGAAGTTTTTCAAAACGAGCAGGTGACCTTGAAAGTCCTTTTTTTCTTTTAACACCTACACTCATCAGTATGCCTCAGTTCATCTCAACTTCCCCAAGGAAAACTTTGTGATGGAGATCTTGAGGTGTTAAACAAAGAGTATTAATTGTTCAAATACCGAACAAATGTTTCATGTTTTCCTCAAAAGTTATTCAAAAAGCTGTTTTAATTTGCTTAATTTTGACAAACAAAACCTTCAGAATCGATGAAAATGACTATAAGAACTAGAGGCACTGAACTTGTCTGTAGGGGGATTTAGATCCACCTGTGTTTATGTACATTTTCATTTTGTGCAGAAAAAAACTTGGTGGAAATGTCAAAAAAAAATTAAAAAAGAAAAAAAGCTGAAATATCAAATACAGCAGATGTTGCATCTCAGTGAACCAACTGATAATATCTGCACAGCAGTCGTAGATGGAACCATGAATAAATCACACTTCCTTTGCAGATATTTTGGGGAAGTTTGGTTGAAAATTTTGCCATATTTGGAAATCTGGGTAGTAGGTTTGTATCATCTGAGTTAAAACTAACCAGAAACTGCAGTCGTTTTTCTTTGTGCACTGTTTTGCATTACCTGCGACACTGCTCATTTACATAGTAGATTAATAAAACTTTAGTTCAGTTCAGGAAACAGTTTGAGGCCTTAGCTTTGCTTATTCCCAGTCCGGTTTGTTCCCATTTATTCACATTTATGTTTCTCTAGATGATGAGAGATTTGTCTCTGTGTTGTCTGCCACTGGTTTTCTTTCATCAGGATTGCTATAACATGGTTTTGTGGACCCAGAGCAAACAGGAGATTCTGTTACTGCTTTGCTATTTTATACTATTATTAATGCAAACTAAAGGCTTGCAGCTTTCAATGTACTGAAAACAAAATGATACTGTAGCGTTGGTGCTGGAATGCAGCCAAATGAATATGTCACGTTATCTATTAAAAATACCTCATGTCTCTGAGGAGGACAGTTCAGTGGATATGTGGTGAGTTGTTGTCTATAAAAGATATCTCAACAACCACAAACTAGATTTGTATAGAAGTGTTTGTTGATATTCCTGATCCACAGAGGATGATCCCTAATGATTTTGACGGCACTGTGAGCTTTTTCCAGCAGTACAATCATAACAAAAAGATATAAGTTGGACAAAAGCAATAAAAAAATCCATTGGTCATTCCGGCTTGTTTTTTTTTTCTTTAATACAGACGACCAGAAAATCAAAAATATTAACTGTTTCCAGAGAAATTGTCTAAATGGTGCAGACAAATCATAGTTATAATGTAAATAAATATGCTGACTTAAAAATAAATGTTAGAGATGAAATGGAAAGGTTCATAACAAGATGTATTGTTTGCACTGGTTTGTGAATAATCATCTTCATCATAGAGATGCAGAGACTAAGCTGCCATTATTCACTCAATATACTGGAATCAAATCACTTCTAACTCGAGAAGTAGAAAAAGTATTTTCCATTTGACTTGATAATTAGATAGAAGCTCAAATATAAGAGTGGAAGAACAAGTGTGTGTCGAGTAAACGGCACCGCTGACAGTTGTTTTTTTGACATTGTTCCCTACTTCAGGCACAGAAGTGTGCTTTCAGAGCAGTACAACAGCTCGTGTGGAGGCTGCTGGACTGAGAGTCCTTTAGGTATCAAAGTATCAATGCCAACCAGTGTGAAAGGGCTTCATGGTACGATGGTACGCCCACGCGCTCTGCTCTGCAGGCTTGCAGGTTTTCCTCTGCATTCATTCACCACAGCCTCCACTGCTGAACAAAACACTGAAATAAAGAAAATCACAATATCACCACCAAGCATCTGTCTTTACCTTCTAAGAATCACCTATATCCACTTCTTTCCTGACTTTCATATTTTATTTAACTGCAGCTTTCCTAACATCCTGTTCTCTTTTATACACAGGGGGCATCTAGTTCTTCTGCTCAGGGAGCGAGTGTCTCATCTGAAATCAGATTAAGGATTCTTTCATCTGAGTCAATCAGTATGGTGGAAAATGAATGGGGAATAAGTGAATGGGGTCATTCTGTCCAAGTGTTGGAGTTTGGG
The DNA here is from genome assembly GCA_008933995.1 of Datnioides undecimradiatus. Taxonomy (NCBI): domain Eukaryota; kingdom Metazoa; phylum Chordata; class Actinopteri; order Lobotiformes; family Datnioididae; genus Datnioides; species Datnioides undecimradiatus. Next base: position 16,139,483 of record WARS01000015.1, read on the forward strand.
TTGTAAGCTGCTGTTATTAAAGTGCTCTTCACGGCATGAAAGAGGTTTTCCTCTTAAAACCTTAATTTCTCTGATCTATGTAGAATGATGTAATGTTTCTTTAGGGATTCCGTTGATCGAAATGGGCAACAAACCTCCCTTTTTGTTAAGGGACCACACTATGTGGAAAAATGGTTTCAGACTTATCCGAATAGTTTTCTGTGTTATTCCAACTGTGAAAAGACTCAAAGTAGTCAATCTCTGTACTTTAATTTAACTTTAATGTAGGAGAGATGGAGGCCCATTTCAAAGGTGTGTAGGTGTGTTTAGAAAGGGAACGCATTTCGTTCCACCTGCACTTTTGACTGCTTGACTGTTGTTTGTTGATTTCCCCAGGTCCAACAAATCAAATGTAGGTTAGCTAGCTGATTGTGCATGTGAGACGGTCTGTGTGTGTTTGTTGTAGTAGTTCTGGGTTCAGGGTCAGCTGATACCAGTCAGAGTACACTGAGTTACATCACACAATCAACCAAACAGGACCACAGTAAGAGGTCATGTGTGTGCGATGCTGCCGTGTGCATTTGCACATCGACCTCAAACATCAGAATATTTATCGCACCCAACCAGGTACGATCCAGAGACTTAACAGCAGTCTGAGCAGTGTCCAAGAGGCAAGTAGGTGTGTCAGATCAGCAGGGCATGCTGGGAGCGGTGTATTGCTGCACAAGGTAACACCTTTGAAGGGGGTGGTGGCCAGATTTATGAGGGTTTTTTGGTGCTACTGATGCACATTTATTAGTTATTGTTGATCCTTTTTGTGTTCGGTGTTTAAACTCAGAAGCTTTGATTCAGTGCTAACAACAAAAATATTACTCAGTTTTAATGATTTAATACCCAAATCCATCTATAATACTGTCGGCAATCAATGCATCAATTAAATCAATTATCAATCATAATTCATGAACGTAAGATGAGCTATTTGCCTCAGCCCCTCTGTCTGTACATTTTTTGATAAAAGCAGGTAAATTGTCTGTGATGTCCCCGTTGGCTAGACAATATATGATCACTGAAAATATGATGTATATAATATAAAACATAAATACAATTCTTATGACTGTTTTCTGATCTGCCACCATGGTTTGATCAGGTTAAGACACAAATTCTGCTTGAGTGATGAATTGTTCTGTTTGCCGTGTTGTAAAAGAAGATCCTCTTGATCAGCCTTGTTTTCTGTTGAGAAAACGTTAACGTAGCTCAGTTTTAGAGTTTGACCCGATAAATAATGCAGTTGTTTTTCTCCTGGAGACAACCTCACCCAGTACTGATATCTCATTTTACCACAAAACCTCAAAACCTACCACAAAACCTCAAATATCAGAAGTCCTTTTGTTTGTACACTCCTGATTATTTTCAGTAGAAACATAATTGCTGACTGGGTTATATTGGCAATGTGTGGGCAGTGGTACATTTGGAGTCCTGTGTGTAGTAAACCTGCGTGTTTTAAAGATACTTTTTAATCTTTGCTTACATAACCTAGAAAATGTCTCAATAGCTGTAACCAACGGCCTCAATATAAAACAAGTGTAACCATTATTTATTTGCAAGTGACAGATATTGTAAAAAAAACTTAAACACCGTCAGTGAACATATTCAATATGTTGCCAGTTTGCAAACATGTTATTACCATGTTCTCATTAAGTGTGTAGAAAACAACCTGGGAAGTATGTTACCTTGAAAACGTATTTGCTCCTCCAGATTAGTTGCATATTAACGTAGTTTCTTGGGGGCAGTAGAAGCAGTAGTAACAGTCCATTCTGGGTTGTTGTGTTATTAAAATGACATTTTTGAGAAGATAATAGGTCCCAGGCATTGCACACTGTGTGGTACTGTATGTTTTAAGTAACATCTCTGTGACGGAGTGTTGGGCAGTCAGCTCTGCCATCTTTGAGGTTTTAGATTTCCCTGCAGTGACCTGATTGAGTCTCTTGCATATTAAAACTGTCTCTGGTGTTACATCAGCCTCCAGATTGAAAGCCCGTGATGCCTGTCTCAGTTCAGATGCTTTATAATTATATCATTATGAAAACGCTGCTTGCAAACACCGCAACTCTGGGAGATTAATTTATGCAGAATTGGGCTAACATAATTATTGTTAATGGTTGATTGTGCAGCAGTGGTGCTGTTGAAAGAAAGAAAGCTGTTGTTAGTTTTCAAATGTTTTGCAGCAGCAGGAGTTATTATGGCAGTGAGTAATGTCATGCCATTAGAGCTTGTCATTCAGTGGGAAGGTAAGTGGTGTGTGTGTGTTTCTGTGTGTGTGTGTGTGTGCGTGTGTGCTCTTGTGGTGTTACTGTAGGGAGTGAAAAAGAGAGCAGAGAGATGAGAGAGCCTGGAGAGAGAAAATGGAAAAAAAAACATGGCTACCCTTCGCAAAAACACTAAAAAACACACACACATGCAACACAAACACACACTCCACAAACCACAGATTGTCTGCGCATTCACACACCACCGCACACACAATGCCTCCTCTTTTCAGCAGCCTGACAATAAAGACTGGGATGATTTCTGTCTGGGAAAAAAACTGTTAGTGTGGCTGCTCACTGGGGGATTTAATAAGAGGGGAGGAGGAAGAGCGGAGAGAGGGGGAGGACATGAGGACACGAAGGGGGGAAAGGGAAAGGAAGGACAAGGAAGCAAAGAGGAAGGGAAGGGAAAATGATAAAGAAATGGAAGAAGGATTGGAATGAGCGAAAGGACTAGGGAAAAGGATGACAAGAGCTAAGAAAAGAGGAGGGGAGATGAGGAAGATGGCAGAATGAGAAAGAAATGAAGAACATGTAAAGGAATAGAAAAAGATTGTAGGAAAATAACGTGGAGAAGGAAGAAAGAAAAACGTGGCGCTGAAAGAGGGAAGAATACACGAAAGCAGGAGGAGAAGAGATGAAAGAAAGAAGACAAAGAAGAAACAAGATGAGGACAAAAAGAAAATAGCAGACGTGAGAAAAAGGGAGAGGGGATAAGACGAGGGAGGAAGAGGGAAGGAGGGGAAAAGGGCATAAGAAAAGCAAAAAGCTGAGAGTAAAAAAAGGACAGAAGTGAAAGAGAGGACAGATGGAAAGGGGAAGAGAGAAGAAGGAGATAAGGGAAAGAAAGGGAGAGGGTGAAGGAAAACAGGCGAGGATGAAGGAAAAGAGCAGGTGGATTAAGAAGAAAGGTGGAAAGCAGAAATGAAAAGGAGAGAAGGATGAAAGGATGAGAGGATACAAGGAGAGGTGTGTTAATATGCTCTGGCAGCGTTGTATTGTTTGTAGTCATGCCAGTAAAGCCACTTGAATTCAACTGAAAGGAGCTTAGGAAGAACAGTAACGAAAAGAGGCAGAGGAGGAAAGGGAGGCAAGAAGCAAAGACACGGAGGAGGTGGAGAAAAACAGCGGGAGGGAAAGTGGAGGACGCAAAAGGAAAAAACTAGGAGAGAAGGAGCAAAGGGATGAGGAGGAATGGAAGAGGGATGAGAAAGAAAGACAAACGGAGTGGCAAAGGAGAGAAGGAATGGGCGAGGAGAAAGGATGATCAGGGACAGCAATGGAGCAGAGATGGTGGAAAATCAGAGAATAGCACGAGTAGCAAGAGGAAGAAAAGAAAAATGCGGCATTTCCTCCTCAAACGAGTCGACAAAGCTCAGTTTTACAGCTTTTCTAAACATTCCTGCATCCAATAACAGAGCTGGATGAGGGGGCGGATAAATGGGTGGATGGATAAATGAAAAGATGGATGGATAATTGGATCATTGGATTGATTAAAATTCTTTTTTAACACGCACAACACGATTCCTCTGTAGTCTGAGGCGCACAAAAATGTGATTGAAGATTTTTGAAAAAATAAGCATAAAAAGCAAAGATAAAAAAAAAAGTCTCTTTGTTTAATTATAGATTTTAGAAGCAGAATTAATGGAAAACTCAGCTGGCTCCCCTGACACCCCCCATCCACCCTCCCTCTCCTGATTAATTTGGGTAAATCCAGCTCTGTATGCGAGTACAGCTGTTTGTGATTCAACCTCAACACAAAGCTGCAGTGTGTCGGTGGAAACATTGACCACTGGAAGTAGACTTAAAGCGGAAAATTGATTAAACACACAGTATTTTAAGTATTTTTGTTTTTTGAGTTTTATTTCCATTGTCTAAGATAGCCTCATTGAGCCCCACCCCTCAGTTGCGACCTTCCTGATTAAATCAGCCATGGCGTGAATGACGGCAAGCTTGGATTGGTTGGAGTGTAATCTGTTTCTTGGTCAAGTCATAGCAAGAATTTATGACTCTATGATTTGACACAGTGGCCATCATTAATCAGCAGCATGAACTGTGGCTCACTTCATTTTTCAAGACAGAGGTGATGATCCATCTAATGTTGTTTACTTCATGTTTCTAGTTTTAGCAGCCTTTAATGATCATGTCACAGCTCAACAAAAAGAGATCATCGACGGATAAGGGTTTTTAGACAGTGAGATTACAGCTAACAAGTCGACATTAGTAGAGAATAGTTGTGGATTTCATGGATAGGAAGGAAAGTTTTGAGAACGAGGACCACGGGGTTGTCTTGGGTAAAACCCCAAATACATACAAAGCAGTGCCTCTAAATAACCTCTGATCAGGACTGGCCTCCACACAATTTCACACTTGAACAGAGCTTTTTAATGTTACGTGCAACGCCATAAAATAGATAGCTGCTGTTGGTAATGAGCCAATTAGCCAGTTTTGCAAATCAACGGCTTCCCATTATCTCGAGATAATGTTGTGGTTTTGGGAAATAGTATGTGTTTATCCTGATTATGTTTTAATAATCTCAAAACAAAGATATCTTCTTAAGATACTGTGATAAACAATTTGTTCCCCTGGAAAAAAACAGAAAATTGTATGGAAAACAATATTTGATTTTCCAAGGTAATTGACTTATCATGAAAAATTACCTTTTGTTTTCTTGAGTAGTTGACAATTATCATAATAAATCGACTATGTGATCCAAAGATAATGACCTAATTATCAAATTGTAATCAACAATGATCTTGATGGAACAAAAAAAATATTGCTACCATGCTGCTTTTATTTTTCCGTACTTGTATGATTTTGCAGAGTGCCTTTTTCCATTTTGTTTTGGAGCATTATGTCTGTGTTTGATTTTTGCTAGGGAGCAAGAAATAAGAAATCCACTAAAAACATCTCTTTTTCTGTGGAACACAAAGGTTTGGTAGTTTGTTTGGTGACTCTATAACTGACTGTGAGGAAGGATGGGGGTGGATTTTGTCTGAAAGAAAGCGAGGAAGACAGTTTCTGTGTTTGTGCACGGCTCCAGGGCCCATGCATATTTTAGTGTTATTTGGGTCTTGGTGTATTTCGTTCTCCTGTGTGGTTTAGTTAAGGCAGTAATACCTGAGTTTCTCTTTTTTAGAAATGAAAGGCTTTAAAAACAAGGTACTGGAGACTCAGGGAAAAAAATACAACAACCGAAATCGATGATCGCAGAAGCTTGAGGCGAGAATGGTGATGCAGGGTTTTAATCAGCATGAGTTCCTGGGAGGAGGAAGTGATGAGGAGAGGAAATGACTTACCCATCTGTAAAACATGATCAAAAGCTCATGGATTCATTAGATGAAGTCCTCACACCAGACAAGAAAATAAGATGATGATGATTAAAATTACCCATATGAGCATTTTCTGATCTATGGTTGAGGTCAGTTTCAGTGATACCACTATAGTACTCTATATGGTTAAAAACTGAGTTAACATACAAAGACACAACAGTGAAATGGTTTGTCTAACGGGAATTAGGTCATACATTTGGTTGTTAATGATGTTGCCCCAGACTGAAATATCTCAGGAACTACTGGATGAATTGATGCCATGTACAAGACCTTCATGACTTTGGTGATCTACAGACTTTTCCTCTAACATCATTATGAGGATAACTTTGGGGTTGTCAAATGTTTGACATTTGTTTTCATTATGGGTTTTTTTTCATAACTTTGGTAATCACAGGTCAACATTTCAACCACTATCGAATCCAAGCTCTGCCGAATCAATGTTTGTTACAGATCCTATTTTCATAAACCAATGAATTGGTCGACCTTCCATGCCTCCCAAGTTAGCATTATCAGTCAGCTAACTTAGCTTGGCATTAAGAATTGGAAGTGAGGGGAAACAGCTAGCCTCCAATACCTTTAAGGCTTACTAATTAACATGCTTTGGACAGGGCAAGCTAAGCTAAGCTAAGCTAGGCTAAGCTAAGTTAGCCAGCTTCATATTTACCATACAGAGATGATACTTCTTACCCATCTTACCCAACACTCTGTAAGAAAGTTATTTCAGTTTTAATGCAATTATCAAACTCATAATGCTAACACTACCATTTACATCCCATTTGCATGCAAAGCACCATACAAAAACAGCCTCAATAAAGAGTAATGATTGACTATTGTGCAACACAAACTTAAAAAGTGTCATATAACATAACAATGTTTTACAAATTTACGTGGAATATGATGAAGAGAGAGTTGGTTCACATCAACAATTAGTAAATTTGTCTCTTTAAAGGAGGACTAATCATTCAGCTACAATCATGTTTTTCGAAATGCATTTCCATAAAAGAGATGTATCTTTATTATTGTTTTTGCTGCCTTGCTCAGTGGCAGGGTCAGACTGGGTTTTGCTATGTCCCACAACCTCAGGTCTGCCTTTTTAATGGTAAAGCCGCCTGCAGGTCTGTTATGTCTCTGTGATTTTTCTGTGTGTACCTTAGGATTTTTTTAATTAAGAAACAGTGTGAGGAGGGATGATTTGTTTGAAGCACTTAACACGCAAGGGAGCCGGCTTGTGTTTTTATTGTTATTTTGCCGTGTGACTCTGCGTCCTGGCTGACTATAGCTGCTGTGTGAATTGCGATCGAGCGTTGTTATTCTGGGTGTTTGAGGGAGGGAAAGGCGTTAACGGCAGAACAGAAATCACAGGGGATCATGATTCTTCTTTTATAGTTAATTTGCTCTGTGATTTGGTAGAAGAAGTCCTGGGTGGTCTTTGTCAGCAGCTGTGTGGGAGTTAACAGACGGTTTCAGGGAGCGTGGGGGATCATCTGTCTTTTGTTTTATTACTCTTTTGCATGATAAATTTGCATTGTTTATCAGGGTTTTAACATAAATGCGGTGAAACAAACAGCTGAAACAAAGCTCCTCATAATACCTGGAGTACAGAGACTGTCAGCATGGGACACAGTAGGATAGAAACTAAACCCTGAACACTGAGGCAATGGTGAGTTTCCCCTGTATACACCATCAGGACCAGAGGAGGGAAAAGTAGCTGTTGCAGCAAAGGTGTAACTTTACAGGGACACAGGGAAACAACGCCTCAAGTATTTTCACATAAACCATGCCCGTCTAAATGAACAACCTGACAACATTGGTAGCAGATCAATAATGTAATCATGGAGAAAATTCCACTCAAACATCAGTGAGAGCATCAAGGTCGATCAGAGATGTTTCCATCAGGTTTTTCTGCTGATATTCTGTCCACAGTGCTCAAGTTGCGATTGTAACCTTGGAAGTAACCTCTGTCGTTAAAGCCGCTGTAGAAGAAAAATAGCTGAGAGATTTAAAAGAACAGCACAGAGCACCTCTGAGTCATTTGTTTTTCTCTCCAAAGGAGCAAGAAGAAAAAAGTTTTTTTCTTGTCAGATTTGAGAGCGACCTGTGTGAGTAACTGATTGATTTTCCTAATAACACAACAGAAGCACAACTCCTTTATCTGGGACACCAAACGCTGACAAAGTGCTGCTGTTTCTACAAGACTGTACAGACTCGGCTTGCCGTGAAAGTTTTTTTTTTCCTTCCCAAACCAGGAAATCACTCAAGAATATCGTCCAGTGAGTTATCTGTCAAGCCTCTAATCTTTATTGAGTCATAACGGCGAGAAAAAAAAATCCTTCATCGCTGATTGCTGCTGCTCTCTCAGCAGAATTATTTCCCAGAGCTGTTGTAATTGGGACCATAATAAGTGTTGAAGATAAGAGTGAGGCTCTTATAGGGAGCAGTGACTTAGTATTTCATTACATGTAACCATGGTGATGCCAGTGGTTAAGATCACTGACTCGCTTTGAGAACTAAAGAATGATGTTCTTGATTTCATGAAACACACGAGACCAGAGCAGAAATGTGATTCAACACACGTCTCTACCATCAATTAAAGGTCTTCGAGGACCTCATTTTGGATCTGATGTAATTTTCTTAATTTGTGTTCTAACAAAGTCTGACTGCACTGGTTCCCTTTAGAAGACCGCTACCATGAGAGTATGGAAGTTAATCGTCAATCACAACAGACTGTATATGGTTTCACACCACATCGGTCCTTCTTTTGGACTATTAAAAAAAAAATATTTCATTTTCAGAAATATTCTCCAGCAGCATCTCTCTTGCCCAATGTTGGTCCAGCTGTTAAGGCTTACAAAAACAAGGCAATCAGGAGGGCTTCACACCTGAATCAGTTGATCAGATTAACTGGAATCGGGCTTCTCACAGCCTCTCGGACAGTCTGTAGATTTTTAATACCTCTGATTTAGTTGTTTTCTACAACCCTGAGAGTTTCAGCAGGTTTCAGACTTGTTTTGCAGTTTTTATCACAGGATATGAACCAGAGTGTGTCTGAAAGAAGGAGTAACACACTACTCAAACCACACAAAGTTTAATTCACAAGCAATAAAATACACTGATGTGCAATTTAATACACTCATGGATTTTGTTGATACAGCCTCACTTGGTCTGAGAAGTCCTGATGTCCTAGCAAACATAACCAAAATGCAAATACAGTAGGAAATGCTGAGTAATGAACATGAATCAGTTCACTTGCAGCTACTTGTGCTACATTAATAAGTTTAAGCCTTCACCCTCTCGTAACATGTTGCGACTAAAGCCATAAACTCAGTTTAAACTGAAATTCTAGTATTTGTTGTAGTAGCCATACTTTTATGTTTCCTGTACGACTATTGGTCACATCTGACTAACAATAAAGGTTTAGGAGATGCAGACAACAACACAGACAGTGACTGTATTGGGAAACAGCTTCTTGAAAAATGACAGTATAACAACTTTTAGTCTGATCTGAGAGAACTCTGCAAATCCTTGTAGGTCCTGTATGAGATGTTTTCTGATGTAAGAGCCTCTTCACTGACATTAACATTCTCAAATGTTCAATGTAAAACTAATACAAAGAATATAAATATCAGAGTGGCACCCCGGTCGTTGGCTCCCCTGTAATGTCTTGTTAAAGCTTTAGACCTTGAAAATCAATAATTAATCTGCATATCGCTGAACCCCATTTTGGAGAAGCTGATCCTCACAGACAAATTCAGCAGCATACAAATCTCATTTCCCGTGCCAACAAAGAAACCATTATTGTTATAGTCACACTGGATGAGCTCCAGTAAAGTTGCCTTATTACACCTCGGCAGATTTTTGCCAAGTTGCTCTGTGCAAAAGTGGCAGCTAATTAGAATGTGCAACTTCTGTGTTTTTGCGGGGAAAACTTAGTTTCTCCTACCAGAAACTAGTGAAAGTGGGTGAAATATTTACCTCTTATGGACTCATGATAGAAAGATGTAGATGAATCCAAACAGGCTTTTTTTTTTTAAGTCTGGATACAGTTGAGAGATGATTAGCTGCCACTCAATATCAGGAAGTTGGTAAGTGAAGACTGTGGAAAGAATAATGAATGGTATGACATTTGGAGAAAATGTCTCCTCTTCTGAAATGTTCTTCCATTATACGGTGAGATTCAACATTCAAATAATCAGATGTCAGCTGGATTCACGTCGGTAATATTAAAATGGCATTAATAATCTTTTTACTTTGACCACGTCTCTCCCTACCTCCACTTTTTCCAGGAGAAGTATTCAGCACACATGGACCTAAATTTCATTAAATCTAATGAAATTTACTTCTATTGAACAGATAGATTAATACTAAAATGAAGTTAAATTACACTTTATAATGGATTGTTTTTTTTGGTCTGGTTTTTAATGAATCCCCTCCAGGTGGATCCCATGTTCACGGTGCCAGCTCCACCAGCTCCAGGCCACCCCGGTGCCCCTGGATCCTCTCTGCCCTCGGTCCCTTCCTTCTCCCCTCCAGCCCTGCCCACCTCAAACCCCAAGCAGCTGGCAGTAAGGACGAGGTCGATAGGCACTAACACCCAGGATGGAGGCGTCTCAGGAACACTGGAGGGCGAGTCAGCCTGTCTGGGGCCCTGCCAACCTGGGACCAGTGTCAACCTGGAGGGCATCGTCTGGCATGAGACTGAGGAAGGTCAGTATTGTATTATATAATATATTATATTATACCACCGACTGTCCATTATGGAGTGTAAATAACATATATAAACAGAAAACTGCAGTTTTTATTGTATCTGTGTAGAGACTTTGAGACATCCAATTTCAAGTTTTTCCAAGTTAATTCTTTAATTAGCAAGTACCTTTTCTTCGACTGATTTTAAGTATAATTATTATTTTCAGTAGAATTTTCTTAGTATGTATCTAAGTATGATTTTCCCAGACAAGCTACCATTCCTCTATTCCTTTGGTAATAAAAATGGCTTTGCAGAAAATTTGAAATCATGGTGAATATCATCTCAGGAAGGCTTAAATGTTTAAAAGTGGCTTAAATCTGACATCAGTCGAGCTCAAATACAGTCCAGTTTTTGGAGGCAATGCTTTGCGGCAGTTCTCAGCTGCTTTGTAAGGGTTCTAGGACAAATCAGTCTAAACCTCAATGTCTGTCCAAAATGTCTTTGTTTCCCTCTGTTTATACTGTTCTTACATACCTACTTATTGTTGTTTTCATATTTGCCTCTCCTACATTGATGCCGTAACACTGCAAATTTCCCCTTATGGGACTACTAAAGGAATTCATAATTCTTAATTCTGAAAGACAGAAATTAGATAAAAAATAAAAACAGACATGCTGAAATGAATTAGAGTGGAATCTCATTATAAAAATCTTTCTTATGTCTTTAAATGTTGTGTGTGTTTTATTTTTCTATTATATTAGTACTTATTGTTCGAAGGCTTATTTAACTTAATTTTAAGTTCCATCCAAGTAAAATAATGGAGGTGTGTTTGTGTATGTGTGTTGAAATAAGCAGCGATTTTAACAAAGTGAGAATCTTGAAATCCTGACCGTGGGAACCTGAGTGTTTCCAGAAAAGCAGGCTGTGATGTGAGGATGTGGAAAGTTTTAAGTGTCAAACTCGGGTAAACGAAATGTTTTCCTCCAGGCCCAGTAAAAGCCAAGATGGCTGAAATGCATTGGCAGCTTCTCTGATCCACGAGCCTGACGTGACTCTGATTGAAGTCTGTATTTTGGTATGTGTAAAAAGGTTGGGGTTTATCCTTCACTGCGCTGTCAGGTACAGTGAGGTGTTGTTTTTTTTTGGGATTTCCATTGTTCTCACAATCAGGGATTAGTGGTTGTCCCTGCCCATTTAATCCAAGACAGTCATAACAGAAAAAGCTATTTTTTACCAAATACAGCCTGAACGAAAGCTGCGCTTGGGCTGTTTCTCTAAAATCATTAAGAGGTGTGAAAATTCAGGTGCAAGTTTCCAGCAAATGGTTTGTTTTGGTCCGTCTCATTAAAAGTGAAGAGAGCGTGGTTTGCCGGGGAGACTGTAATTGGAGACTTTTATTTTAGGGACAGCATCCAAATTTCAGACAGCTCTGGGGGAACAATCTGTCCGGACTCAAAGCTGAGTAAATATTTCTACCTCCTTAGATGGGCCTTTTGAGGTTTACTGGACTGTTTCATGTTTCCGGAATGAGAACGACCTTCCTCATCAGGAAAACAACAGTTGTTTGGCAAAGCTATCTTAACGACTGCTGTGTATTTTATCTGCATCTCAACTCTTAATCAGTGGTTCAACTGTGATCATGTGACCTAATGTGTCATGTGAGAGCAGGTCGGTGTAGATGAGGGATGATGATAATCCTTCTCAGGCTGTCCACCGACTTCATGTTGATGACTTTAAGTGCAGATGATGCTTTGAGTGGTTTTGGTTTTATGGTTTTGCTTGTACGGCCATCCAAATAATCACTTTTGAGGACGTAGTGTATGATGCACAATGCTGCTGTACACCACTCCAGCGGTGTGTGTGAAACGTTCCTCAAGAAATTTACCACATCTTAATGTGAACTCCTCAGAAAAGAAGCCATATTATGACATTTGCACATACTGGCTTTGGCGCTGTGGGTGACGAGTCGAGCAGATGTAGTAAAACTGCTCGCGCTCACAACTAGGCAGGTGAAGAGACGCCCAGTAAGTCCCAGGTGTGATATGGGACGGGCGTTCATCGTAAAACCCTTTTAACTGTCTCCAGTTTTTCAAGTTTCTGCTGAAGTCTTGGATATTTTGCTGCTGATGGGATTTAACACTGATGATGTTCAAGAGGGCATCATCTGTCTTCTGGTAGCAAGAGTAATGGGGATTGTGTAAACTCTCATGGCTGGACTGTAACAGATGTTTATTTTTAAAAGCTGTGCACTGTAGGTTTAAAGACCCTGCCAAGTGTGCAAGTTGCTGCAAGTGTTTCTGATTGTTTCCATCTGCAGGACTATTCAATAGATTAGATCATACATAGTGTAATACTTAATACCGTCACTACTGATGCTGTGCCATGTGTGCTTGAGGATTAAATGATGCTCTGTGACGCTGCCAGTGTCCGTTGCACTTTAGGGTGGAAGTGGAGGTGAATGATTGTGTCAGCAAATAGTTGGCTCCCACCAACTGTTAGTGCTTTATTATATGACCAACTATCTTTTTCTAAACTTAACTATTTTACCAAAAAATTGGCAAACCATAGATGGGGCAGATCAGGAAACTGCCACATGAATCAGTTTTGTTCAGGCAGTAAGATCACTAAATGTTCCCTTTATAGACCACAATAGGTTTCAGAAGCTTCCAAAGAAATCTCAGCACAGTTTGGCCTCAAACATGACAAAGCCCGTTAGGCCAAATCAAACTGGGTCCTAGTGTGGGTTTGGAAAACATATGCCACAAGAAAAAGTGGACCGTTCAAATTCATATCACTCCAGAAACTTTGTGCTTTGTCCAAACAAAAATCAACCAAAATGGAACCTATTTTTAAACACGACTAGATATCCTCACAAGTTTTGGCGTTGAGCTGCATATAATCACAAAGTACAACCAGAATCCCATCCAACTCTACAAAATGATACCATGGGAGTTCCAGGCAATGGATCAGACGTCCCGATGATTCACCCACCGATTTCGACGCCGCTGCACTTTGATAGGCCGCTAACGAGGACAGCGCTCAGCACTGCGGCCTCTCAGTGGAGGTGTAATGCGTTACTGCAGGCTGCTAATGAATAAATCCCATCTCTCTGTGCCCATCTTGCTCTGCCAGCCGCAGGGCCTCTGAAGTGGAGTGTTGAGTTTGGCGGAGAGGCGTTTGTTTCCCGGCCCGGTATTAATTAACTGGAGCTACTACTCACTCCGCCCGGGCAAAAATAAAACAGGAGAGAGGGGAGAAGAAAAAACAAACACAACACAGGGGAATATATCCTAGACTGAAGAGTGCTCCTAAACAGAGCAAAGAGATGGAGAGAGGAGAGGAAAGCCAGACTGTGAATAATACATCCTCCGCTTCAGACTCTGAAGTGAGAGAAAACCAGACGGTGGATGAAACTTGTCCAGACAGGCTGCAGAGACAGTCAGTACAGTGAAAACACTTCAGTGAAATTGAATTAAGACGTTTTCTTGCAGACGTTGACAACCTAAAATGGGTACAAACAAGAACGAGAAGCAACAAAACACAGGAAATTATTCAAATAAAGTTTCAAGATTCAAGCAAATTGTTTAAAAGGAGAAACCAGATGTTTTTGGGTTTTTTTAAAAAGCCTTGTTCAAGGCCGCACAGTTCTTAAAATTTTAAAAAACTGTGGTGTTGAGGACTGTCATGAATGAAATCAGCAGTAATCTTGGTAATTTTTTAAGCATTTTAGTCATTTATTTGTGGGAAAATGCTAAATGTTCTCTGATTTTATATTTTAAAGAATACAGACTAATTGTAACATAATCTCCACGTGAGTCAAGTTAGTGATGTGAGGGATTTACTGTAAATCAGATTCCTTAGACTGGTGGGTGCTGTTTAAGAATACAAAGGATTAGAGGACTGTTTCTGAGAAATGAGGTGAATAAACTAAACCTCAGCTGCTTTTAGAAATCTAAACAAAGTTCATACAGGCTGACATCCAAAGTCAGACCTTAGTCTCTCTGCCAAATACAGCAACTCACAAGCACGACCCTGGGCTCGAGATGCTTCATCCAAACTATCACAATGTTTTTATAATAAGTTTGTTGAGAATATGCAGCTTTCTGCTTATGATGTAAAATTTAATACAAATTATATTCCGTCTATAATGCTGACTTTGAATTATGTAGATCAGAGGTTAAAGGAGTGGCATCACAAATCTTTACCATCAGTATATAAAGGTGATGCATTAACAGTTTCATATTACACCAACACACTTTTATCACAACCTCCTAATCAGTTGTTCAAGAACTATTACTGGATTCACACCAAAAATAAACCGTTTATTCAGTGACCCGGAGCTGTACTTTCCACCAAATTTCACTCAAATCTGCTCACGCGTTTTTTTTAGATTTCCTGCTAAAGAACAAACAGACAAACAAACAAGCGGCACTGAACACATCACCTCCTCAGTGGAGGAAATAAATGCAACCAGAGAACATCAAAGCTTTGTGCTCCCAGGTTCGTGTGAGTGTATAAGCAGCAGCAGCAGCAGCAGCAGCGTGAGCGAACTGAAGCGGAGTAACAGGATACATAAATAACATGGCAGATAAATCTGGAGTTTTACATAGTGTTTGTGCTGGCATTAGCAAAAATATTCAACGCGGATATAGAGAGATACATAATCGCACCAAATACTAACATACAGCATGCAGGGAGAGCCTGGAGAATAAGGAGAAAGATGGAGGAGCGAAGGAGAAATAAATATGAGAAAATGGATCCAGTGACAGGATGAACGAATAGATGGATGGGAGAGGGAGAGGGAAGCGGGGTGATGGGCAGAATGGCAACAGAGGTTTTGTCTATATCTCTAAACCACCAGGGAGGTGGAGACATGGAGTGGAATGTAAAGATGGAGACAGAAAGAAACCGATAGAGGGATGAAGAACGATGGTTTCTATGGACAATGTCGGAGTCGGAGAGAGAGAGAAGGAGCGACGAAGACGAAAAGAGAGATAAGAGCGTATTTTCTCCTCTTGTGTTTTTCATCCTGAGGAGTCCTCCCTGCTGCTCGGGGACTATCGCTCAGGAGGCGGAGGGATAACCGCAGCCCCCTCCTCGTGACGGCAGAGGTATACGAGGCGGAAAGATGCTGGTTGCATGTTAATTAAGCAGGATACCAATTGGGGAAAAAAAAATGGAGAAGAAGCAGACGAGACCACCATTTCATCTTCAGGACCCCCCCCCCCGCTTCTCTCCTCCCTCCTCCTCCCCGCAGGAGACCAGAGTCTGATGAGCGCTAATCAGATGGTGATTGGCTCGACTCTTAGCTGAGCTCCACAGACAGTCTGACTTCAAGACACTCTGTCTGTCTGACTGGGTGCCAGAGATAAATAACTACCAAGGATTTTAAATAATTAAAGTTAAAAGGTGATTTGCAGTAGCTGATTTATGTTACTTCTCCGTCGAGGAACATTTTGGTAGAGAGCTGGATGAAAGGATTATGACTGTTGAACAGTGTTACCCATTTGTTTGTCTGGTACACCAATAATAGTTATATAGGTTGTGCAGATGAGGTGTATGAGGTGCACCTATAAATATGATAATTACAGATAAGATAAGATATGATAATAATGTGGAGGCTCCCCAGTTGTCAAAGGCAACGCATCACAGATCCACTACTTACCTTTTCCCTTTCACAATAAAAGCCCTACACATATAGAGTGCATACACTACTTTTATCAGAACATTTGGCTCAAAGGCAACTCATCTCCACCAATATAGAAGCAGTCAAATGTTTATACAGTAACAAAATAAAAGCAATAAAGAGATTTGTAAAGACCTGCAGGAAAAATACCAAAGTGGCCAAAGTGTTGCCACATTTTCAATAGCAACGCGTTCTCTAGTAATTACACATTTGATAGCATCGAACAAAAATGAAGCTACTTAAAAAAAAAAAAACAGATCCACACGAACCTTATCGCTGCAATATTCAGCGGCTTCTGCACCGGCAGCGACAACAGAAACACAACAGAAGATGAGGGAAATGCGGTGAAAGTGGAATTCACAGATACAGCAGTCCCAGACGGTGGGATTGACAAGTTAAAAGAACACAATACAAATCAATCTTCCGGGGACGTTTCTTGATTTTTGAAATAGTATCAAAATCGGCCTCAAATATTGTTTTTATACTTGCATTATATCTACAAATGCATGAAATGTTGAATTGTATTGTGACAGCTCTAATCGTCTCACAAGAATTCACACATACCTGTATAGTCTCAACAAAGTATAGCATACCAGTTTTACAGCAGTGCACAGCAGGTGGCTGAGACAACAGAGCGCCCGTCTGGGGAACGCTCGACTGCTGCGGCGGCTTCCTAATGTGAGATGTCATTTACCGTGCTGGGTTCAGAGCCTCATCATGAGAGAGCATCAGCATTAGTATGCTGTTGTCCATGCTTGTGCTGTAAGATCCAACTGAAAGGATCCTGTTCTAGTATTAACCTTGCTATTTATTTTCTATTTATATACTCTCTCTAGCCCTTCCCTGTCTTGTGGCAACACGGCTCTCACTGCTTTGATGAAGAAATCCATATATACTTTAAAGGGCATGTTTGAAGTCAGATATAGTGACAGCTGGGTACGATGATAGCATGCCTTTCGGTTACTCAAAGGCAGCATTTTATTCAGTTGTCCGCTGGAAAGGTTTGTCTTTGACATGTGAGGTCATACAGAGGAGCTGCACGCTTGGCAAATCCCCTGACATAATGTTTAACAAACAGAGGTAATACCACGGCCCAAAAACACAACATAATATCAATCCAGATGGCAGATATTGTGGTTTAGTCGGAGGCCTTCCCCCTTAAAGCTGAAAATTATCTTGCAGACTGGAGAATTAGTCTTCAGTTGTGCGGCTGCATATCAGAAGATGATCGGGGAACACCATGCACGTCTGCCAGAGAAGCCCCTTGAGCACTAGGTTCATCATACAGCAAACGTCACACGTGAGTGAGTGAGGCCCACAGGCACCGCCCACAACTGGTAAAAGCCCTGTCTGTAGCCGTTAGAGAATTATAAAGTGCTAACATATCCAAGGCATCATCTACCGTGGGAAGGAGATGAGAGCCGTTATATTGTTCAACAAACGACTGTCAATGCACAGTCTCTCCTCATAATTCTTGTTCTTTACCAGGATGACGAGCAGTGCCCAGGAGCTGCGGCTCCTTAATAATTACTGCCTTGGCTTATAGAGCCATCACATTCCTTTCTATTTCCTGCCTCTTTGCTGGTCTGGTAGCTGTGCTCTCACGGGGGAGGATGATTACAGTGTTGGGTGTCGTTGGACAACAACCTATTCTGTTGTTTTGGTATGACGATGTGTTGAATCCCAACGACATCTGGGGGCTAGCCTGGCTTTGTGCAAAGGTTACACAATCCACCAAGCACGTTCAAAGCTCACTAATTAACTTTTTAGATTTCAATAGTTTAATCAGTTTTTGATGGACTTTTTCTTGGCTCTTAGAATTCGACAGGCAGGTTTACAGCTCCATCTGATTGGCTCATTTGTCTGTGGTGCCTCAGACCCAATCCCTTCTTTTTCTGTCTCTTTCCATTACCCACTAACTAATTGATAACCAACTCATTTTTTAAGTAAAGGAGAGTAATGAGCAAATAGAAAACAACAGCTACCTGAGCCTGATCACGGTGCGGGATAATGAATGTAGATAATGAATCTCAGTCAGTGCACTTCATTACCTCCCTGTGAGTCGAGTGTGGTACATAAATGTAGTGCGCTCAATCACGCATTCACTTAAAAAAAAAACCACTTCCTTTATGTAAAATCAAGGCAGATATTGTGTTTGTTAAAGAGTAAAACAATTTAGTGCTGCAGAAATGAATTTTCTAGGTACCATGCTGTAAGTCTGCAGAGACCGTGCTGAGAGCTTAAAGCAACCCAGCAGCAGAGAATATGACTATAGAAATACTTGCAGAGGAAAGACGCAGCAGCAATATTGGCAGAGCAGAGGGGAAATTAGGACTGAGTTTAAATAGACCACCAAACTGAAGCAGTGTTTCAGGTGTTAATTTAGCAAAGACCTTGCAGCTCACAGCGTTTTCTCCATTTGTGACATCTTTGTCTTTCTGATTTTATCAGCAAAATCATCCGCCACGTAGATGAAAAGCAGAAATAAACAAGGTCTACAGACCAGACAATAGAAAGGCTATAATGCATGCTTGCAGAAGAAATGGACTTTAACAGAAAAGCTATTCATTTTGAAGTTTTTCATCAAACGCAGTTGGTGAGGAGGCAGAAAAGACAGACAGTGTACATGCAGGCAAGAAGAAAGAGAGAGAACGAGGCAAACCCTGAAGTCACTCATGCTCAAATTCATGGCACTTTAGTTCGAGGACTTTCTGATTACGGCTGCATTTAAAATAGGAATTTGTTTCTGCACAGTCTCTGAAAAGCAAAAAATAAGCAGGACTGTTATTTCCAACATTGGAAATTAACAATGGGCTATAAAGGCTGTCAAAGTCATACAAGTTCTGAAAAATATTATGTTGGCCTGAGCACCCACATTCATGACAGCGAGACAAACACTGATGAACTATCAAGTGTTCTGGCATTTTCTCAAGAAGCAGCAGAGCCATGCTGCCTAAAAATAGAAACGCTGTCACATTTCAGGCCCAACAAGGCTTTAGGGGACATGAGAGTGGAGAGGAAAACCTCCACTGTTGGCTGCTTACTCAACAGGAACAATAGTTACAGCACATTCACTGAAATGACCTTAAAACAATATCATTTTTATGGATTTTTATGACATTTTGACAACCCATGGCTATTTTTAAAAACCAAACAAAACAAACAACAATTTAAAAAAATTGTAAAATATAACATCGTTCAAATTGAGCTTCGCCACAGCCGATTACAACAGTAAAAACCTGCTTTTACGTCAATGAGTGGGTCTTTATCTAATGTCTAATTTAATGATATATATGACCGTATACGTACATTTTTCATGTATACATACTTTTATGTAAAACACCAGGGTGTAGGATTTAATGGGCTGCATTTCAGATTCTGAAGACAGAAGACCAAATTTCTAAATGATTCTGGTCTGGTACCACTGGCAATGTCTTTGAAATGAATTAGGTATAACACTGAGTATATTTACATTCACACTGGTTTGATCGGTTTCTCATCTATTTGTGTCACCCTTGAGCATCCCGCCACTCTGTAATTTCAGTACCTCAGTTTGGTTAAAGAATGAAATACAGTTTAATGACCAAAGTCATTTTTAAAGTGTTTCAGCTATTTGTTACATCACTTCAGCAACGACAGCCAGCACAGCTTTTATTGCTACTTGTGCGAATGGCAGACATTAAGCAAAAACCTGGATAAGATATTCTCCTGCTGCCATGTCCCTTGCAGTTTCTCTGGAGCACTCCAAAAAGCATATTTATCCAGGTAAGGACGTTTACTGTTGTGAACTTGACTTCAGTATAATGATAAGGAATATAAATGTAAGTTTGCCACACAATGGAGCAAACACATTCAAACTACTTGTGTAGGTATTTAAAGAGAATATTGTGAACATAAAGTAGTTGACTTATCAAATCCATTTAGCTCATTGACTGGATTTTTTTGCTTTGTGACAAAAACAAAAATCTGCCTCATCACCATCCACTCCTTGTTAAAATGAGCGACGAACTTGGCTGTGTTTCCTGGCTTTCATTTATCTGTGAGTGATGTGATGGCGGCGGCCATCAGGCTTAATTGAGGAGCAAGAAGTCGTGTGTTGCAGTCAAACCTCATTTTAAGGTTGTAATGCATCCAAAATTTGATTGCACGGCGTTGCCCGTGGCACATCACAAAACAGAGGTTAATGGTTTTCAAATGCCAGTCTTGGAGTGTGAGAGAGAGAAAGAAAAAGAGCGAGACATTTATTTCAGATGGCTGAAGGGTCGTCAATTCTTAGATTAGAGCTTAAACCTTAAAGACCAGGTTTGCCTTCTAACCAAAAACCTGACAGGGGCTGAGGACTGTATTTTCCTCCTTTGATGTTGCTGACTAATATCACTTTGAGCAATTTTAATGGTTTGAACCATTTAAGAAACAATTTAAGCCTTTTAAAACTGTGAACTTAGTCCTTCAGGTAGCCAATGTTTTTCTTTTCCGAACCTGCTGCTGTTCTCAGACGTCTGCTTGTCAGGTCGATTTCTTTTTTTCTTCTAAGGTGCAGTGTGCTCCTTTGATTTCTGATTCTGATTTGTCTTTCATCAGTGTTTCATTAATTTCCACATTAGTGAGAACAAAGAAATGAGATTGTCTGTGAAGCTAAACGGGGTAGTGAGTCTGAAAAAGGTGGAAAGCTCTTTTCAGACAGTCAGGCAGGGCTGTGTTGTTGAAAAAACTTTATTTCTGCATACTAATGGCACCTTGGAAGACAATTGTATCACTGCTGATTCTGTGATGCTCTTTGTTTTGTGTCATGTGATTGATATGACAATGCATTTCATGACCTTTTCCCTCTTGTTTGCATTTGTGAATATCATAGTTGTCCTCAAATGCTGTTATAATTTTGAACAAGCTGAACAAAAACAGATTTCCACTTTAAACCCAGGACCTTGCTCTCTGACCATTTTGACCGATATAGAAGCACTTTTATGGGCCCAGTGTTCCTATTGCTAACTGCTGTGTCTCTGCCCTGTTGACAGGTGTGCTGGTGGTGAATGTGACGTGGAGGAAGAGAACCTACGTGGGAACCCTGTTGGACTGCACCAAACATGACTGGGCTCCTCCGAGGTAACACTTCACTCTGTTTGTCTTTTCCTTGTCTTCCTCCTCCTCTGTGCTTCCTTGTGTTTCTCTTCGTCTGTGCTTGTCTACACAGTGCCTTCAGGGATATTTGAAGGCACACCAAACAAGACATACCATAATATATTTTATAGGATTCCCCAAAATGTATAAATTCCCTTTTAACTTACTGCTGGGACTCAAGATAAGAGGAGTTAAAATGAGTTATGAGAAGCAGTGGGCTGGGAAGTATGGTTGGCGATGTTGGTCGCTGTAAAAATCACAGCGTACTTTTGAAACCAGACTATGTAACTTTTCAAAGAAAACCCATTTTTCCCCTCTCTAATGAGAAATTGAATTTATAAGCAAATGTACCATTTGTCATCTAAACACACTCTGGGGTTTTGCAGTACTTGGTCTGGTAAGTGAGGACAGGGACAGCAAGGTGGCAAGAGAAACTACTGTGTTATGAAGATCTTCAACACCAGTTCTCATCTCACAGCTGTGCTTCTGTCAGGAAGGGGCTCAGACAGATCACAACTCTCGAACCTAAAGTTTTTGACACACCAGGCTGGCCGTTGGCTTTTGGCCAGCGTCAGTGTCACTGTCCCTAGTTTTTGCAGTTTGTGCCACACTTTTCAGCTGATTCAGCATGTTGGATTGGCAGCGGATCCTGGCAGTGAGAGAAATCACTCTGATTGGCTGTTCAGCTAAGACGTTTGTGGGCCTGTCACTGTAGTATCCACGATTTAACAGATTTGGTGTGATATTCAAAGAGTTGACAAAATCAGAGTCATTTATCAGGTATGTTCTCAGTTACAAGTAGCTAAGTTATAAAACCATCTGTGGCGAATGACAGTGGTATGAAAACAGTTATCAAACAGTGTTTACAGGTTGTACATCAGCAGTCCTCAGTCTTCCATTTCCTTTTGATCACCATGACTTCCTGGTATGGAGTTTGTCCTCTCATGCAGAGGCAGAACATACATATAAGCTGACAGCTGGCTATAGTTTTTTAGGTGTGTGCAAGTCAACTTTTTAGCACAGACACAAATGATGAGACGCGGCCCTTCTCAATGCTTCATCGTCGAAGATGGTTTGTGTCTCTGGCTTTAAGCCCCATACTGTATTAGCGAACAGAATGAGTTTTATTGTCATTGTGAAAGGCAAAAGGACAGTCCTCAAACTATTCACCATGACGCCATCCATCAGCTACACTCCCCCGAACAGGAGGAATAATAATTTGCCTTGTCTTGTTGACAAAAACTTGCTATAGGAACCTTTTTTAGTTCCTTGATAAGTAGTTGCTGGGTTAATAGGTTCTGGGTACTTTTGGTGGAGATGGAGCTTATGAGGTGTTATCAAAACCTCATGTTATTGTTTTTGCTTTTCTGAAACACAGCATCACCCAGTAACTAGATGTCATTATGTGACTACTTGCATGTGTCTGTGATCCTACCTGTACTCATTTGCGCATTGTCACCATACACTTCAAACTTCAAACAGCAATGGGCAAACATGAAAATAGGGTCAACCCCAAACCTTCATGCCACAGATCATCACTAGCCACAACCCAAAGACAAAACAGCAGTCTTAGCAGTGGAAAAGCTGTCATTGTCAAAGAGGGGGGAGGCTGTGTCAGATCAAAGGGCCATGCTGGTTGATTTCACATTTGTAGGGTTGTGCACTGTGTATTTGTCCCACATGGTCAACATCTAGCTCTACTGCAATTTCCTAAGAACAACATTTGGAACAAATGACATGAGCTGTATGCAATGGCACTTGGGCTCTGCATCATGGCACAGTGCTGGCACACTGAAAATGCATAGGGTTCGCAGGCCTGCACCAATACAGTAATCACTCCTCACCTGAATTTGGCAACAGTAACTTCTCTAAAATGAAATTGAAGCTGAAGGGCCACTATATCCATTATACAACACAGATATTGGTTTACATTGCTTTACATTGGTTACATAATAGGATTTCCAAGGTATGAGGAACAGTACTTCGCTGAACAAGGTGACTATCAAAGGGGATGTTGGCCAAATTTGAATTAGGGAATGGTTTTGTTTGCTATAGCAGCAGTAACTGTAATTCTGATCGCATTTCAGAAAGGAGGGGCAATCAAACCTCAATGAATCACATGACCATTAAAACTCCCACTGAACATCACAACAGGATCAACATGGCTGAAACTGTTAAGTTCTCTGAGTTCTTTATTTTGTCCTGTGGGTAAAAAAGAAGTAGAAGTAAAATTTTATAAGGACTTGAAAACTCATAGACTCCGATTCTCAATAATAGAAGATGGATTCCAGCATAATTATGTCTATCTAAAACTTCTCAAACCACACATTGTTTGCTTTTAGCTCAGTAAATACACTTACAAAGTATGCCAAATAAAGCTGAGGACACCGCTTTTATTTGTCACTAACACTGGTAGCTGTTTTTCCTTATTAAATGCAACTTTATCGACACTGGTCCCAAAGAAAACTGTAAATTGCTCTTCATGCTTGCAGCAAACATTTCAAAGCCACTTTTGAAGCCTACAGCCAATCACTTGCATGGTCGTGGGAAAATATTAATAATCATATGGTGGTTTATGACATCTACAATGGCATTTCTTCACATGTGTTTCCATGCACATGCAGATGCTACTTACCGTCTAAAAAAGACAACCTTTTGCTCTAGTTTGATTGTGATTGCACATCACAACACAGAAATAAAAGATTAGGGCACTATTATTTTGGTCAGACACAACAATGCTGCATGTGTTTCCATTGCAAATGTCTGTATTCAGTTTCAGACATCAAGTGATCACTCTAGTACTAGTGAAATCAGGACTAAAATAATAATTGAAATTCCTATTGTAATTGTCAACACATTTTAAGGACGGCTTTATATAATTATACTGACTGCTTACTGTATTTCCCTGTTTGATCTATCATGTTTAACCATTTTATTGTTATTCTTATTGGCTTTTATTTGCTGCTGATTGTTTATTTGATTAAATGAAAAGAGCACTTATTTTTTTAAAGTGCTTTAATGTTGCTAAAATGAAAAAAGGCCAAATTGGCTCTGGGGCTGTCAGCTGTTGTTCCACGATGAGCTTTAACAAAAACGCTCTCCACTCCGCATCCCAACTGTTTTACAAATGGAGAGTGGTTTTTGTAATTGCTGAGTGGAAAATGTGACAGTCCTCCTCGCGGGGCTGAAACCTCTCAATTATTGCTTCTGTATGTAAATGATTGTTGTCATGGCAATTACAGCTTAATCTCAGAAACCAGGGACTAAATTGCTTTTTTCATTTGGTCTCTTGTCACTGCGGAAGTCCGTCAGTGGGGACTGGATGCTGCTTTATTATATGTTTAAATAGAATAAAATTCTTCCTCTTCAATGATTCATTTGACATCTTTGAATTCATCTGCAACTGAAAGATAAAAGATGCAATGATTGAATTAAGAGCATACAACATATACATACAAATATTTGAAATAAGTTTGAGACTATAAAAATCAAAAGCAACTATAGGCATGAGACCAAGAAATGAAAACCCAAGGAAAAACACCTGTAATTTCAGTTGGACATTCCAGTGACATTCAGGGACACTGATGGAAAAAAGCAATTACAAACATCATAGGAAATGTGAGATATCATCGTTTTAAAATCACAGAGGGGGACAAGTAAGTCTAGCCTAAACGTGCTTTGCAGCCTGTTCCATTAATTAGGTGATTAACACCCAAAACAGTCTTTCCAAGGTCAGAATTTATTCATTGAGAATTTAACACCAACCAGTCCTGTGATGTAGTGACATAATTAATGCATTAAAAGGCCAGCACAGATGCAAGGTTCAGGGTCCAGCTTCTAAAATAGAGCTTTACCGTGTAGATAAATATAAAGCAATACATTTACCCATCCCAGCAGACAGGTTTTTGATATAAATAACAATGTGTAAGACTAGAAAAGCATCTCCAGTGTTAAGATGTGAGGCACGCTGGTAAACAGCATCAAAAGGCTTCAAAGTAGAAGAGACGGGATGTGAATACAAAATGTCTCAATATCAAATACAGAGATAACTCTGGATTGTACAGTTTTTTTATGTTATCAAAATAGAGGCAGGCTTTGTGCAGAAAAAATCAATTTTTATCCTTGACGTCTCGGTAAAGTGGTCCACATGAGCTTTGAATGATAATCTGTTATCTTCCAAGGTTTTTTTCTGATGGTACAAGAGTTCAATTTTGGTGACGATAAGAACAAGTTGTTCTTGGGTTTAAACCTTTCAAGAACAACAGCATCAACAAGAACAATAGACATTTTATTAGTTCAGTGGTTTCAATTTGTGTTGCGATTTGTCCAAATGGACTTACAAAAGCTATACACAAATATACATGCCACAATAAAATACAATGTGAAATGATACAATGTGATGAGAACATGTAATGTTATTGTATGATACCATTTGATAAGATGTAACGTTACCTTTTGTAACAGTACTTTACCGCTATGTTATCTCAAAGTCTAGATGACCATTCATTTCCCCTTGAAAACCAATGTTTTTCCCTTCCTTTCTCTAGGTTTTGTGAGTCTCCCTCCAGTGACCCTGAGTTGCCTGGTGGGCGTGGAAGGGGGAAGCGTATGCGAATGGCCATAGCTGAGCGGCCATGTGTTGAACCGGCCCCTGCTGCCAAAGTCAGGGGTCTATCACAGCACAGGAGCCGTGGAGGCGGTGTGGCTGGAACTACTGCACCCATCCACAGCAAAGGACGAAGAGGAAGCCTGAACCTCATCAACAGTAACTGCCGAACACCTCCTTCTTTCTTCACTGTGGACGAAGTGAAACCTGCCAACAGCACCTCCTCTCTCTCTTCCGGAAAGCGAAAGAACAAACCGCCAGCTGAACTGGACCTCAGCCTTGTTTCCTCTGATGACATTAAAAATGGAAATGGGAAGAGGATCCGAGCCAAATCCCGCAGTGCCCCATCCACACCGCAGGGCAAATCTGACCCCTCATTCATGGACCCTGGAGGAGGTTGTGCCTCTTCACCTCCTCCCCCACCCATTCTCATAGACTGCCCACACCCCAACTGCACTAAACGCTACAAGCACATTAATGGCCTGCGCTATCACCAGACACATGCACACCTGGATGCTGAGGAGCAGAGGAAGCCTGACCTGGAGCCAATGAAGGATGGGGAGAGTGAGGAAAGACTATCAGACTGTGAGGATACCATCAGCAACATGACATATGACCTCTCAGAGACAAACAACAGCACCTCTAAGAAACCTGCTCCTCTATATAAGGTGACCACGGTGGGGTCTCCTAAGAACAGACGACTACTCCTCAGTACTGACCACACGCCCACAGCCAACTCCAAGACCAGAAGAACCTCACTGCTGAAAGATGGGCTGATTGATGACCTTAGCAATCTGCCCATCATCTCCAACATGACTGTGGTTCTTGAGAACTGCATGGTACCAGACAGGAACTCCACAGTAGAGATGCCCAAACTGGAAGCAGAAGGTTTGATTGACAAAAAAGGTGGCACATGTGACAAGGGGAAGAAGGCCAATGGGAAGGTAGAGAAGCTGTCAAAATCACGGACCAACCGGCCAATTGCTCCAGCACCTGCTCCTCCCAAGCTGATTGCCATACCTAACACAGCTTATCCAACTGGCACAGCAGATACTGCCACCTCACAGCAGCCATCACCCATGGCAGCAGTAGGCCTCACCAGTAAAAACCTTCCTCTAAAACCCATCAAACCAAAGCTGAGTATCGTTGTGGAACCGAGTCTTGTTAAAGCCACCTTGGTAACCTGCAGCAAAGAGACCAGGAAGAAAGAGAAACGGAGGCTGAAGGACAAACATAACAAAGATGCACCAACCAGGACACCAAATGGCGACAGCAGTGGTATGAAAATGGAAGATGGTGGTGGTGGTTCTAAAATGAGTGTTAAGGAAATTTCTGGGAGCCTTCTGAAGGAGCACCTTAGTAAGCAGGACGTAATGAATGGACTCACAGAGAGTCAGGAGAGCAGGATGGCCAGTATCCGAGCTGAGGCTGATAAGGTCTACACCTTCACTGACAATGCCCCCAGTCCCTCTATTGGTTGTTCATCACGGCTTGATTCTAGTGGTAGTTGCTTGGCAGCAGCAGAAAGCAACAGCAAGAACAACAGTCCTGCCTATTCTGACATCTCAGATGCCGGGGATGATGGGGGATCTTCTGAATGTCGCTCAGATGGAATCAGATCCAAGTCCAGTTCCTCAACCTCTTCAGAGGTGAGCTCTAACAGTAACCATGGTAACTCTGGTAAAACCCCACCCACAGCATCTGCCCCTTCATCAAAAGACCCCCAGTCCCCATATTATCATGGCTATGAGCCCTATTACCTACAGGGGTATATGCAGTCGGACAGGCAAAACAGCAGCAATGTTTCTTTCCACAAAAGCTCTGGCCTTGATGGCAAAGGGAAAGACAGAAAGGAAGAAGTGAAAGAGGACGACAAAACTTCACATGAGTTCTCAGACTCAAAGAAAGGCGAAGGGCCACCTCAGTCCCAGCTCCAACTGGCTATGAGTCAGACCCAGACCGCATTGGCCCAGTCACTGTACTACGGCCAGTACTCCAGAGGACTGTACATGGACCAGAAACTCTTACTGGCCTCCAAATGCTGTGACCAGACGCACAGTGCCAAGCAAAGGGGTGAGAGAGGACAGGGGTTGAGAGACAGTGAGGACGATAAACATATGGTTGGGGGTTTAGCCAGTGGACCCATGCTAGGTAAAGGTCCAGATGGCGTGAAAGGTTGCTGTCCCAAACCTGTCCTGTCCTACGTAGAGATGAGTGAGAGGGGAGAAAGGGGACAGAGTCTGGGCATAAAGGCTGTGCATGGTGGCATGGTGGACCAGCACCAGGTTTCAATGAAAGACTGTGATGACATCAAGTCACCGTCCTCTTCCTCTTCTTCATCACTCCACAACCCAAACAGTCAGACAGATCTGGACTCAAATGTTTCCTTTTCCAGTGTAAGTTTCTCCCTCTGTCTATAACCTGCCGCCGCCGCTGATGGTGTTGTTGGTGTGCTTTAATGACTGTTTTTGAGTGTCACAAAGAGATTAATCACCCATTGTGTACAGCCAATCCAATAGGTGCTGATAACAAGACCATGTGGCTTCTGTGGTGCTGTAGCTCTATTTTGACTTACTATTTTAGTCATTTTGGTTAAAATCAAAATCATGTGGTTTGATTTGATGGATGCAAATGTTTTCAATTTTTAGAGTAAGAATTACTGAGGAAATGTATAATTTACTTTAGATGTAAATGTAAAACAAAAACACATAAAGAAACAAAAGACACATTTCTAATACACAAGTGTTGGTTTTGATATGACCTGCTTTTTTAGAAAGCTTGTACAGATTTCTAACCCTGTCATCTCTTGATGCGGATAACTGCTAACGCTAGCCATGCTGGGTCATGTTAAAAGGTTGTGCAAATTGAATGAAAGCCGTGTTTGGGAGGGTAGGTTGTTTTGTCCTTCAGTTTGGCCTAAATTCTGCAGTTGATCATGTGTGAAATGTGTCATGATTCGTGTCATTGAGAGGGATGCCACACTCCTCACATCCCACCTGTGAATGGCCGCCTGCTGTTGAAACGTCGTCATCCTTCATCAACATCACACCCAGAGCCAGTGATAGATGGTCTGTCTATGGTTCTGTTCACTCAAGTACACAGTGTTTCCTCTATAGTCATTCAGCAGAGGTGGGCCAGCGCAGCAAGAAATTCTCCAACCCTGCTTAAAAGAAATGCACAAATGAATGTCATAATTTAGCCTGTATTTTTCCTTCAAAAACCACGAAAGAGGCAAATGTTTAACAGCTCACATTTAAAATTATGAATTATGTTTTAGCTCTGCAACTGGCCATATAAACAAAAACTGGGACAAAGACACGGACTGAAGTTGAACTGTCCCCAAAACGACTCCTACCCACCACTGTTAACAAAAAATTATAGGGGAAACACTGCAACTAGAACCAACACTTGTCCCCATCGATCTAGCCCTCAGACGGCCCAGCCTGGGCTCACTGCCTGGTTCACAGCAAATACTCAGAGCTACAGAGTCAACATGGGGAGGAGGCCGAGGAGGGTGAAGCAGACAGGGGAAAAGAATGGGGAGCTACCATGGAGCCTGCCGGAGCCAAGATGACCTCAGGAGGAGGAAGTGGAGGAGAAAGGGGAGGAGGTGTGGGCGGAGATGCTAAAAAAACCAGGATCCATGGATCCCACGATCTCCTGCCCACCATTGACACAGATGAGTCAGACAGGCTGGAGGGGCTAGATGATCCAGGCCAGGAGCCAATGGGAGGGCTGTCTGAGGAATCCCAGAGTGCCAGGGTGGCAGTGTCTCCTCCCATGACTCCCCAGCAGCCCTACATCCAGTACCAGCACTCCTCCTACCCACCCTACCTAGCAATGTGTGAGAGCAGCGGAGGCTCCTACAGAGGTGTATCCCCAACCCTGGTCCACAATTACCCAGGTAAGAGATCGACTAAAGATTGTGTTTACTTCAAAGGAGTAGCTTTAAATTGTGGTAAATGTGCATATTTGTTTTCTTGCTGTGAGTTAGAGGAAAAGATCAACTGCACCGACACCAGCCTGTATGATTACTATGAAGTGACTGCCAGCAGCCAGTTAGCACAAGTAGCTTTGCACAAAGACTGGCAATAGCTTACCTGTTGTTTTCAATCTTCAATTTTTTTTTACAAATTCAACAAACTATGAGTTATAACATCTTAATTAATGAGGTGCTGGTTGGTGAATTTTGCTATCTCGGTATTGACAGACACACAGTTTGCACAAATTTGCACGTTATAAATCCATAAACAATTTAAATTTATTACAATAGTTTTTCACAACGTATGACATAATGTATTGGTGCTACAGTTTAAGTGGAATTAATGAAGAAAAAGTGTTCGTTGGAATTGAAGCACTAAATGGTTTTGAAATGTGCATTGTGTAGGCGTAACTATTATAGATTTTTAAATTTCTTTTTTATGTTTGAGACTTGTGGGCAGTTGAATTCTCAGTTTGTTTCTAAGCTCTGAATGTAGTCAACCTCATATTGAAGAGCTGAAAGCAGGGAAACTGTCAGCTGAAGATTAAAAGATTAAAGCAGTTGAAATGTCAGTTGATGTTTAAGCACTGAAAATGCTCAAAAGTCAAAAGCAGTTAAGTCAAAAGTCCAGCCAAGTTTAAGTGTAAGAGATGAAAGCAGTTGAACTGTCAGCAGCCCTGGATTCCTACTGAGATTCTTATCCCTCCTTAGCTCCTTGTAAGGTCCTTGTTTTCATCAAACAAGCTCTGATGAACCCTCTGAACACTTCCTGCCCAGACAGACACAGTTGGGGATGTGAATAAAGTTGAACATCTAGCAGCTAATGAGACGGATATTTCTCTCAGGAGTCAGAGGCTACAATAGACCAGAAAAAAGTTAAAGTTGGACTTGGATTAATCAGATGGACACAAATACCACTGGATCTTTAGTGTCTGCTGAGGCTGTAAAATACGCATCTGTTTGCCTGAACTTTTAACTAGCTATCAGCCACACGCTCACTATCTGTTAACAAGGCAGTAAAGGTAATTCAGAACAGAACATTAGGCATTATAAAAAGGCAGAATAACACCTGGCTGTGACTATTTCATGAGAGGGTAGATTAATTAATTACTTCTTACTGCTGCTTATATATTGTCTATATTGTCTGTATAGTCCTAACTGATCGTTTGTTTACTTGATTTGTTTATATTTTTTTCAATCTATTTACTTTTATGCCTCTCATATCTTTCTACTTACTGCTTTTGCCTCTGCAAATTTCTCCTTTGTGGGACAAATAAAGGAAATCTTAATCCTGATCTTAATCTTAATCTTAATTATGAAGGAAAGGTTTTAATAAATTAAGATATTTTAATGGTTTTTGAATTTTTTAATTAATTTTATGGGGTAGGAATCTCCTTTCATTTATCCAACAGCGTCAAAGCCATCCTTTAATTTTACTTTAAAAGGTAAAGTAAAATCTAGTATAGTATTGCACAGTATTGAGTATTAAATGACCCCAAATTTGGGATAATTTAAACCTATAAAGATTAAAAAATAAATTTAAAAATAAGGACAAATTAGTTTTTTCTTTAAATAATTCTAATGCTTAAAAGACACAGATAAAAAACAATAAACTGAAATGCATAAAATCATAGAGCTAAGGGAGAAATGTGCTGAGAAAGATATGCATAACTACCTAAATAAGTACATTTAAAAGCAATACCAGATGACCAAATTTTCAAGGTACTTACAAGCATTTTAAAGACACACTGAAAGATGTTAATATACCTAATAGAGGACAGTTAGACAGTATGAAAAATTCAGGAACTGTATCATTGTAAATTTACATCTAATAATAAATGTAATAAGTAATAAATGAAAGAAACTTTGATTTTGATGGCTACATTAAGGCCTGTGTGTCTGTATGTTTCTGTGGCTGTGTGTGTGTGTGTCCACCAGGTTTCCACTATCCTCTGTATGGTAAGACAGCGGGCAGGGAGGAGTCCGAGGTGACTCCACCCAGTAGGGGAGGAGTAGTCAGCAGCAAGCAGAGCGGAGACTCATCCTCGTCCTCAGCCATGGAGCTGCTGCAGCAGCAGAGCCATCAGTATCACGGAAAATCACCTGCTGTGAGACACCTCTCACTTTACTGCCACAACCGCCACAGATCTGATCTTTTCTGATAAATATGCACAAAAATAACAAATAAAACAAGGTTAAAGACAAACAAAGGCATCAATAGTTAATGTAAGTTATGTCTTGAGACATTTACATTAAAATGATTTATTTAGTAGAGAACATACATCACATGACACATAAAAATCCCTTTATCACTGCCAGTTCAAACGCTGGCAGTGGAGGTAGTAACGAAGCTGAATCAACGTCTGTTTAAAGGGTGAGCCGGCAGGATGTGACACGAAGCCGTTGTGCTGCACATTCACTGCTGTGGGTGATTTTTGTGATTGTGTTGGTTAAATGACATACTTATCCCACATATTTGTCAGTTATGTCTAAACAGAGGGCGAGAGAAACAAGCAGACACACACCATACTATCACACGCCGCAGCACCATTATGTTGGCATTGTTTGTTTCATTGTTAAACAGCAAGACAAGTCTTTGTTGCAGTAGCATTGTGGGAAGTATGAAAAAAGGGCTTCCACACACAAACAATACACACAAATCAATAAATATACCCTTTAAGCAAACTTTCCAAAAAGACAGAAACAACAAACTGATGGACTTCCAATATTCACAAAAGGAAAAAGAGCATAAAATATCACAGAGAACCTTCCAGGAGCAGGAGTTTTTACACATTTATGACCGATCAAGAATGGTAACAATTTCGCAAGACGTACTGGAATGTGTTAAAACCCTTAAGGTTTTAATAAGTTAAACAACAAAATGAATTTCAGCTTGAGATAAACACTGAAGCACACACTGTTCCTCTGTCTTTTGAAAGTTCAGGCATCCTTTACTTGTGTAGCGCAGCACGAACGGTACGCACTTAAATACACACTCATCTTCAGTACCATGCCATGGCAATGCAGCATTTGTGGAGACTGAGTACCATAAGTGTGACTGGAAAACATTTGACAGTGACATAGTAAAAGTTATCCTATGTTGTTGTGATTTGAAGTGGTTCATTATTTGTGTTTATGCTGTAAATATGTACCATACTACTACTTGATAATGCCATGACTGTTGTGGTTTCAAACTGCATCACACAGTGCTGCATTCTGCCTGTTTAATCGCTTTGGCTACTGGGGCCTGAAAAGAAAAAGCAATAAAGATGACAGCTAGACATCTTAATAAAACAAACATGATAAACTGACATAAGAGGACAGGAAATCAGCAGCTAAGAGCCAACTTTATCTTGAAAAAAGTGTATTTTGACTTCAGTGGACAGAGTTTTCTTTGAGAAGTAATAAGTGGAAATTGGAGGGGGATGAAATAAACAAATCCTAATATTCCTCAGTTGTAAATGCTATTTAGTTTTTGCTACAAGCTCACACAGTAATAAAAATATCCACAAAGCTACAACACGTCGTTACCTTTTTCAGTGTCTTCAAGTAAGTGAGTATGTTCCTCAGGTGACTTTGTGTTCGACTCAGCACAAAAGGAACTGTCTGTGGGGTCGGAGGGAGGACAGTTTGCGCAAAAAGTGTAAAACCAGATGTGTGTGTTTGCACAGCCCGGCGAGAAGGGTTCCCCTGAGGGCGAGAGAGAGACGGAGCGAGAGAGGAACCACGTGTCATTCGCCCGACACCTCCACACGCACCATCACACACACCTGGGTATGAGCTACAACCTGATGTCAGGGCAGTACGACATCTACCAAGGTACGAGCGCATGCCGCGGCCTAAAAGGTGTCAGGGTGAAGCTGAGTGGGTGCCAGCTGATTTGAGTGAAAGACTGTGGAGTGCTGAAGTACTGAAAAGGGGCTGCATCAGAACATGTGCCCTAGACAAGTGGAGGCTGTTAGAGCAGGAGATAACTGCCAATTTACTGCCAGTCAATCAATTGCCAATTGATTGATTATCTAAATACATAGGGTTTGTAATATAAAGCGCCATTACTGTATTTTATAAGCTCTTTTGATGTGTGTGTGCCAGACTTTGGATTTGTAAAGTATCTAAAGCTGTCCGATAAATGTAGTGGAGTAAATAGTACAATGTTTCCCTCTCAATTGTGAAGTACTCGAAATTTGTCTGCAAGGGTGGTACTTGAGTGAATATTTACATTACATGCTTTTCTGTCGAAGTGTGATGTTTTTAAGTTGGTTGTGTCACTGTGTTGAAGGGTTGAGCTCCAGGTCACTGGTCTCCAGTCAGCAGGTGTCAGGACACTCCTCAACTGGTAAGTTTGATACACAGACTCTACAGTATGCCCTGGACCCACGGTCAGAACTTAATGCCAATTACGTTTCCTTTGAGGAGTCCAGGGATTATCAGTGCTTCAAAAAAAGGTTTTTATTAGAATGTTTATATAACATATAGTAATGGGTTATTTGACCTGGTAAGCAGTAACACTGGTTCACATGAACTAATTTATCCTAAGCTCATGCATGTTTGGGTCATGGTAAATATAAAATCTGCGTGTCTGTAATCTCTGAAAACAATAAAATAGATTTTTCATGACATTTGAAAATTGGAAATAAAACAGCACTTTTGTTACTTTAATTAAAAGCGCAAATTGAATGTGTTTTCTAAAATGACAGTTTCATTAGTGCTCACTCAGTCAAGTTAAAATGAAACATTTAGCTTGCATAGTAAAAGAGTAAGCCATGCTCTCGAAAAACGCACATAAACACGCAGACAAACTGCTGAAGTGGCCTATGCCGTCCTGTTGGTAGCACTACGGTTTCCTTTTAATCTCTTGAATGATTTGCAAGTTTCTGTAATGAATGTCATCTTTAGCTCAGGTGTGGCTCAGACTCATAGATTCATGACAAAGTTTGCATCTTATGAAGTGAATTGGCTAAAAAAAAAAAGAGAAAATGCAAAAAGATGCTCATAAAATGCAAACTGGGAACTGAATAAGCTGAGAATTGTCTCATCATCAGGCCATCTGGTGGGTCAATAAATCAAATATCTAAGCCCTGTATTCTGGGAGTAACAGCTCGCAGCTTAATCGACTGTCTGAGGCTCAGGTCTTGTTGCCTAGATTGTCATCCAGTATATCATTATCTGCTTTGCAGTGTTTCCCATACATTTTCATGGGCCATATATCACTGCCTTTGTTTGAAAATGTGAAATAATGCAGAGGGAACCTGCCAGGCACTTAAACAGCATAATGTGATGATCGCCTTAGTGGTGCAAAGACTGCAGTTATCTATAAATGGTAATTGCTGTGAAATAGGAGGATATTAACAGGAGTGATGCTGACAGGAGAAGCACACAAGAGCCAAGGAACATAGAAGAATATATGGAGTTTTCTACAGAAGCCACAAGCAGCGGTGCTTTCTAATCTTCAACGACATCTCTAATTAACTATCTTCTCGTCTCGTGACCAAACCGTTTTCGTGCTACCACGACTTGAATCTCTCATTTTCATAAAAACAGCATAGTATTTACATTAATGTATGTGTGGAACTGTTTTTGTTATCCTCTTCCATTTTAGGGTGTGGTCCAGGACTGATCGCTTTATCTGAAAGGACATTTATGTTGTGATCGCATGTTAACGTTATGATGAAATCATCACAGTATGTTGAAGATAAAAACCCATATATTTATACCTGCAAAGATGTGGTCACCCTTGTGTTTACACTGAATTGGCAAGCTCTGATTAGGTCATTGGGTCTGATTCTCACTTTTCATTCACTCTAGTTCCTGGGCAAATAGGTGACCGAGAGCCTGTGTTTTGTCCTCTTGTCTCCACAGAGAGCGAAGGGAAGAAGTAGGACCATGTGACCACGTCTCACATGAGGAACGGCAGATTTATCAGACATCAATTCCATGGTGTTGAATAAGCTTCGCCTCGCTGAGAGGCAGAGAACAAAAATTTAAAAACCTCTTTCATTTCTTACTAATGACGACCACCTGTTTTATAACACGTCATCCAAGAGCGGACGGGCCGACAGGGGGACAGAAAGCAGAACTGGGACATTTTTAAAGGAGGAACTGTCTGTACAAATCCAGATCACTGACTTTTGAAGCTTTCAGTTTTGCAGGATTCTGACAGAAGCAGGCGGCATGTATAAAATGAAACAACCCAGAGCGCTGTGCACTTAGCCCAGCTGCGGCTTTATAAAATGCACATTTATCGTAGTGTATTATGATGATGATATGACTGAATGTACTGATGATGACTTACATTATCCCAATAGTGTTGACCGTTTTTTTAAAAACTTCTATTGGGAAACAGCATTAGGAAGCTAAAAAGTCTATTATTATCCTTATTATTCTCATTATGATTATTGAAGTGGTCCTCCTCCCTCCATAGTGCTGACGCTACATTTGTATTACTAACCTGTACTTGAGCGTAACCATGTTGATTGTATTGTCTTTATGTGAGAGTAAACCTTCACATCGACCTGCCCAGTGCCATGTAGGAACCCAGTGGTGTATATATTCTGTACAGATTCATGGCAGAGCACTAACATGCTTTATCGTACTCTATGTTGATCTCCATCAGCCATGCAGGGGAGCAGCGGGCAGAGCTGGAAAACCAGCAGAACCAGCAGTTTGTCCTTTAGACGTGTATTCCAGTGATTTAATTTGTGTTGCACATCTGATGATGCCCATTTTATACCATAAAGAACAAAGGGTATGTATCATTTAGTGAATGTTAGCCCCGGTTTGTGCCTCTTGTCTAATCAGCATTTTTAGATATGCAGTTCTAGGAGACTCCAAATCCAACACAATCTACTAGCATGCTAACTTAATGTGCCAGATGGTTTGTTGCACAGAGCCATCTGGGGAGACATCCTTGGAAACGGTTTGGAAAAAGGCAGATGCCTTAAAAAAAATACTTGGCACGCGATTGGATGAACCATCAGTCTGTAAAAGACAGTACACCCAATCAGATCAACAAACGATCTTTCAGTGCTGTTCTTTGCTCTTATTTCAGTAAAGCTATTCTCTCCAGTTCTGATATAGCTAAGGCTATGGCAGCATGTAAGCTAACCTGTTCACGAGCTGAAAGCACACTTGTAACTCCTTATTGTTCTTGTTGTTGTCACACCTGTAGCTGCCAGTACTTCCTCATACAATGCTGATCGGGTCACAAGTGCATGACTTGAAGCCCGACATGATGGAATTTCAGTATGCGTGAACTTCTTTGATATCCTTTGATCGTGCTCGTGAATCTCGCTGTCTCGCAAGGTAATGAGCATGCTACTTGGACACGGGATGCTACTTTTTCTTTCCTATTTGCTGCTGACCGCTACTGATGACGCCGCAGGTGGCAGTTCAGTCTCATCACAAGGTCCATTTATTACTTGGTCTGGTGGTTTCACTCTTGCCACACCATCTTCCTTGGCAGATCAACATGACAGGAAATCGTGGTTATTCAAATTTCCATCCCCCTGATGACTTCAAGGACATCCTGTCCATGTTTGCTTTTAGTTGAGATTGAAAGTTGCTTCTCTTAATGCACCGTGTGGTTCAACTACAGTTTCAGGGCAACTGGGTGACTGTGTGATATGACTGAATCATCCAGAACTGCTTATAAATGGAGCTTAAGATGAGATTGTGTTGCATAACACAATCCACAGTTCATATTAACCATGTAGTTTATTTTCACCCAACCCTTGATCTTTCCCAATACAAACCAAGTGTTTCTGTGCCTGAAGTTAACCAAACCTTAACCACGGTGCTGCCAGATAAATCAACAATGATTTGCATTAATGTTGGAAGGCACTAAAAGAGTTTACCAGTGAGCACCTCAGCAAACGAAAGGATGGGCTGCATTTTAAAACCGAGACACAACATACTTCATTGTTTAATTTGGGGAACTTGTTTGACTTTTGCATTGAGCATTACAGTCAGTACTTTTTGTCATCACCGCTGCTCAGTTTAGTTCCCATCCTGTAGTCTTTGTTCCAAAGAAAGATGGTAACAGGACTGAAACAGGAGCCAGCTATCATTTTCAGTTGCCATGTTTGGGTAGGTCAAGGGAAGACGACTCGCTTTTTGTCAAATTCACTGCACAGCAGAGAAAGTATAAAATGAAAGAGTGTGCAAAGAATATGGATGTGACTTAAAAAAGTGCTGTGGGTTGGCAAATGATCTTCTGTGTTTTTACTAAAATAGTGCTCTTCTTTTACTTTTCTGCTGCTTCCTCTTATTTGATTTGGATACAATCAACATGTAATCTTCAGCAGAGATTTATAATGGAGAATTGGTTAAATCAGAGGTACAAACTGGGGCTAGGTGAATTCCAATGCCAGTTTAAGTGCGTGCTAAAAGCAAGCCTTTTTGTTTGAATGAGTGGCAGTTATACTTCTGGTCACAGCACCTCTGAGGGACAACTCCAGTGTTGAACTTTTTTCATTTTTAGCATCTGTCTCTACATTATTACCTCTATACTCTGCACCATACTCAAAGTCAATGGATTTTGGTGTTTTGCTCAGGTACACTAGTGAGTTTGTGACCAAAAAGAAACTTTATCGTTCGTCAGTCAAACTTGTCAAAATTTTCATACGGACTACAGGATTTTAGTTTTATTCAGGACGTAATACCAGTTTTCAGAAATTTCTGTCTTGTTTTTAGGAACTTAAAAGTTATATATACAAGCTTTTTCTGCAGCGTGATATTCAACAGCAGTTTGAGAACATACTAAATCCAATTCAGCTTTGAGTATAGTGCATCATCCAAGTTATTGCTTTCTTCCTTACTGAGGTCAAGTTGCAGTAGCTAATACAACGTTTCTTTTAAAATATTTATTTTGAATAATAACAGTAGAAACAGTAATTCAGCACAGTTCTTTTCAATTCAACACAATCTACAGCATGAGGATAGAAAACAATATGGCGATGCAGGAGTTCAGTAAATCACACTGGAACTGTCCGTTAAGTTAAATGCCCACATTTGTATTGGGGGTGATGCCAGTGGGAATGCACCTGTGTCAGAGGTCCCACAATCCTTTGCCCTGCCCCTGCTCCGATGCCTACTACAAGCTAACTAGCTCACTGCAGAGCCTCTGATAGTCAGAAGTCTCAGGTTTTGGTGACCCAGCCACTGCCAAATCTTTACAACAAAGAAGTGTCAAAGTGTTAGCAACAACTATTTGGCTGATTTTGATGCAACATTTCATCGCGGATCCAGCTGGAAATGTTGGATCAAGTCGTTCTGGCTACCCGTGATTGGCTTGTGGTTGTTAACTATCTTCCATTCTGTCTTTTTCTACTGCTGCATCTGTGAGCTCCTCCATCTGGCACTGACATTGTGACTTGTAGTATCCAGCTGATATTTGCTCATAACACAATATGTGTGACACAAACATGCCAGAGTCATACTGCCAGGCTAATGGGGGGTAACTAATTTCTCTCAAGTATCATAAATAGAGCAGAATGCTGCTATTTTTGTGGAAATTTAGTCAGCAAACTAACTAGTAAGCAGATCATTTAGCAAAGACATCATAAGATGTGCTTGAAATTATTCCCTATACAATGGGCACTTAATTCTTAACCTACACAACAATGATCAGCAAACTGAGGACTCGGAATCATACAATCTATCTATCTATCTTCATCGGTGACGGCTGCTGCATCACACAACTGTAATTCTAACGTTAATAAGACGCGGTGCATTGCATTGTGGGCTTGCCAGATGAAAATACAAAGCATTTACTCTCATTTTATCATTTATTGGTTTATTGGTTTGAGATACTGTATAGTGGATATATTTACACATCACAGAATTAGGACACTGAAAAGAAATGTCAGATGTGAACATAGCACTGTACAGTACAAGGAGTAATTTCGGACATAGCCTTGATGTTACCACTAGCTACTGTACAAATCAGATAAAATAGCTTATCAGGTTAACATCACAGGTAGCTGACTGGACACTGCGACTAGCAAATTGATATTGTACGCACAGCTCACTCCGTAAAAGGTGTTCCATCAACTTTAACAATAATGCCTTCATGCTGTGTCTGACAGGCCGTAATTAAGAGCGACCAAATGGTGAAACCATTCAGGAAAGCCTGTTAGGTGTCATTCAAGTCCCGCCGCTGGGTAAAAGAGCTGGAGAGGTATCGACAAAGTGGTGTCAGATTGGCTGCAAACCTCCATAAGGAATTCAATATGAACACTGATGTAGTTCAATCAGTTAATTAAAATGAACCTAATTAAAAAGAAAGTGCTACAAATATGTGACATACAAAACATTAGTCATTTTGGTTCGAATTATTTGTATCATTGTGATGGTGGATAACTGATGTCTGAAGCTGCCCTTCCCATTTTGCCAACGTAGCGTAATGCGGTGTACTGCAATGTTCACATCATGCTGGTTGGGAGTCTTTAGAAGATGGAAAATCACAATCCCAATGGCCCAACCTTGTCTATCAGTGGCTCTGCCTCACTTACACAACACCTTACCTGCATAGTATCAGTGATCATTCTATTACTTGAATATAGTGCTATGAACTCTGTTTACAAAATGCTGTCATCTTTTGGGAGACGCAGTGTTCTCTTATAAAGGCTGCTTGGTATGTTCAGTTCATCTACCCGGTGTATCCAGTAAATAACACACTGAAATCGTATAAACATGAAACCTGCTGTTGCTTTTTTATACTGTATATGCCTTAATTCATATGTTTGGCAATCATGATTAAAGGATGTTTATATATATTTATTGTCTCTGTAGTTTTCTCTTTTGTGTTGGCTGCCATTCAAAAAACTAATATTTTGCTACTTTAAATAACTTTCATGTACGAAGCTGAAAAATAAATGTAGTGAATTAAAATGTACAATGATATCTTCAGAATTATAAATTAATATTACATAGAAAGGCTCAAGTAATGGAGACATAAGTCAAAGTGTAACTGTTTTTTGCAGAAAGGAAACTACTTTACTGTTAACGCTGATGTATTTCATGTGATGTCATGCCATTTTAATAGAAGTTAATTAGTTCACTTCAGCAATAATATAATAATAATAATAATAATAATAATAATAATAATAATAATAATAATAATAATAACGTTCTCGCCCTGCTGTTCCACTTCCTGCCAGCAGAGGGCGCGCACCTCTAACTGCCTCCGCCTTCACTTCCGTTTTTAAAACAAAATGGGTGGCGCCAAAGCTTGAAAACAAAGCGGCTGTTGGCTGCCTGCAACGGACAGTGAGTCTCCGAGTAAACAAAATCTCTGCGGTGTTCAACCTTCTCGTCCACCGGTGATCTCTGAACCATACAACGGCGTCAGTTCGCAGTTTGAGGTGAAAGAGTTGAGGAGTTCCCCCCGTCAGGCCTGTCAAATGTCATCATGGCATCGAAAACAGACCAACTTCTCATCGTTGTGTCCATCCTGGAAGGTACGTTCAGCCTCTCGGCGAGGCGGATTATAACCTGTCTAACAGCTCACTGTTAGCTTCTAAAGTAACATGGTAACACCCCGCAGTACAGGGCAACAGGTGTGAGACAACGGTGGATGTTTTTAGTGCACATGAGTGTCGTTTACAACATCTAATACGCGTCTATGAAGCAGCCTGTTGCTGCTAGTCTTGCTAGCTGAGCAGTTAAATCCACCCTGAAGTGAACAAACGGTTAGACCATCTTAAACGCCGTTCTGGTGTAGTGAGATAATCTGACATTATATATCTGTTGCTAACTTATTGTAAAGAAAGGACAGGACTTGCAAAGGTGGGTTGCTTCATGCTGAAATAGCTGCTGAATAAACAAACCAACCTCTCATCTCCAAAATGTGCCTTTTTGTTCAACCGCTCTGTGGACCCTGTCTGTCCTGCCCCAGGTCGACACTTCCCAAAGAGTCCCCGGCTCAGTCTGGTGGTCCAGGCGAGCTTTGACGGCGAGCAGCTGGCGACAGACCCAGTAGAGCACAGAGATCAGCCACAGTTCAACACGGAGCTGGCCTGGGAGCTCGACCGCAGGACGCTGCACCAGCACAGGTCTGCGGCAAGTTTGAATCGCAACAACGCGGCGGCGACATCACAGAGGGATTTGAGAACAGCCACGATTTAGGACTCTTTTTAGATTAAAAAAACATCTCCACTCACATCCCATCGCTTCTGCAATAATCAGAATTGTTCTTTAACTGTCTTTAACAGACAG
The DNA here is from genome assembly GCA_008933995.1 of Datnioides undecimradiatus. NCBI lineage: Eukaryota > Metazoa > Chordata > Actinopteri > Lobotiformes > Datnioididae > Datnioides > Datnioides undecimradiatus. The sequence continues at coordinate 16,181,392 of WARS01000015.1, forward strand.
TACAACTCTGTCACTGATTTTTAGAGCCACACAAGGTTGAGGGCTCGGGCATTACTGTTAATTTTGGTAACGATTGACTGCAGGGCTGCAACTAACGTTTCTCAAACTCCAATTTTTTTGTCATGTAATTAATTAATCTTCTAACTGTTGTTGCTCCAACTCAGTGTCGTGTGTAATTTTAGCACTGATGCACCGAGTTGTAGCGCTTTAAAGCATCCTGATGACTTTGTCCTCTCAGACTGCAGAGAACTCCCATCAAGCTTCAGTGCTTTGCTGTTGACTCTGTGAGTAAGAAGAGAGAGAGCGTCGGCTACATCGTCCTGGACCTCCGATCTGTACAAGAGGTCAAACAGGTAAACCTCTTGTGTTTTAATCAGTGACTGCGACCAGAAACAATATATTTCTATTTCTTGTCGGAGTGATGTATGGTGGGATTTGTTTTTCGCATCAGGAGCCTCGCTGGTATCCGTTGCTGAGCAGTAAATACACCAAACAGAAACCAGCCCTCCTCCTCAGCATGGTGCTGGAGAACGACGCCAAGCCCTCCGAACCCTCTCCTGACAGATTCAAAGCCAAGAAGGCTCCGCCCCGAAAAGGTCAGCCGCTTCATCATTACTTACTTGCTTTGTTTGTGCTGTTCACATGTATGCGTGTTTTGTTTTTGTTTTTTTTATATATATATATCTCTTGGATGATATGATTTCATGAAAGTGCTTTTCAGCTCTCAAACTGATGCATGCAGCTCCATAATGCAGAGCTGAGGGGTCAAATCATGAGGTCCAGGGACATGAAAGTGACTTTCAGTGGCTTTATGACACTTAATGGACCTGATGCTGGAAAATAACATGTTGAGGAGTGATGTGTCTGACTGAAATGAGTCATTAAAAGGCCGAAACTAACACATTTGTGACAAACTTTTCTGTTGGCAGTATGTCCGCTCTGTCTTTCCGGTAAGCTGTCACGCCCAATTGTTGACATGCAGTAGATTCAGAAATCCACTTGTCAGTATGACTTTCCGTCATACAGGACTGTCATTACCTGCTACCATTTTATTATTGGTCCCTCATATCTGTTATTTATGTGCAGTCAAAATTACAGCAGTGGCTGTTTTTGTTTTTGTAGCGACACAGCTGGAAAAGTTTGGTTTCATGCGAGACAAACTTTAAGATGTAAACATAGATGGGACAAAACCTTAACTAGAAAGTGAAAATCCGGTTATTGCAGTTTACTTGAACACCCTAATCAGTTACTTGTGATACAGCAATGGATACAATAACAGTTCTGAGCTATACAGGTTTTATATCGCCGTGTGAATAACTGCTGCTTGTCTGCTTCATTTATTAGCCCGCATTCGACTTGAGTTCACATCCCACACTGTGCAGTAGCATACAGTCCACCCTTTGTTTTAAAAACCTTGTGTATGTGCTCTGTGCTCTGTCATCTGTTAAAACCTTGAAAACCGAAAACTCGACTTGAGCTGTTTTAGCCTTACAACCGTGGCTGGGTTATAATCTTAGCGTTTAGAATGTGATGGTAACATGTCAGCTGATATTCTCTATTTTAATGCCAATACGTCAGCACTAATCCTGATCAGGATCCCCGACAGTAGTCACATAAAATGTCATTTAATCGTGACTAATTGTATAAAGAATGGAAAATAAACCTGTAACTGTTGTTACTGTCTGCTGTTGTAGGTTCTCCCGCAGTTACTGACCTGCTCCCAGAACACCTGGAGGCCGTACTGATCCCAGACCAGGGTTACCATCAAGTCGGACCCGCAGATCACTGCTCTGACATGTTCGTCTTGTCCGTCACTGTGGCCTTTGCTACCAAACTGGAACAGGTGAGGACAGTACACTGCCCCTGACCTCTGGATAATAACTTCCTGCTCGAGACGATACCGGGCAGTGTTGTTGCTTCTTCAGATAACATTAGACCACGATGCCACATCCAGAAATAGTATTAGGAAATATCAAGTATCTGAAAACAGAAAGGAGAGAACTACTCTTTTCTTGGCAGGAAACACATTTGTTGTCATTGTGACTGCCAATGTTGCTTTTTCCACTTCTCACACATGATATTAAACACAGCTGGCAACATCTGGCCTGCTGTCTGGGTAAAAACAAACACTAACTGAAGCTGACTGAAGAACTGAATAAACACAAGTATAATAAAAAAGACAATAAGTTCATAAATGTGTAGCGATTCCCTGACTGATGACGGTCTGACAAAAGAAGAACATCTTGTTTTGTAACTGACATGTAAACATTATTGCTTTAACCCTTCGTCTCCCACAGTGTCAGTGTCAGGAGGAGGCAGCGACTCTGTCGTCGCTACCAAATTAAACCAGTTTCCTCTGTCACACTAACCTGTTGGTTGTCCCGACAGGTTGACAGCATGTAGTGATGAATTTAAAGTCATTTCATTAATTATCGTCAGTGATGGCTGACAGACATCACACAACTTTGGAAAGCTCATCCTGTCTCTAAAGGTTAATAACATTAACCTTCAACTGAAGAAAATAATATTGTTACTAAAAATGGTCAGTTAAATATTAAATGAAGATGTGAAGCACACTCAGCAGTTCCTCTTTCTGTTGAATGGAACTGAGTCACAACTTTCATATTCTGAGTGACAATGTACATTTTGTGAATTAGGTGTTTTCTCGTTGTTTCCCACAGTTGATCCCCAGTACTATGAAGCTGTCAGCGGAGGGCTCAGAGTTCTTCTTCTACTACTCTTTACTGGGGAATGACATCACGAGCGAGCCTTTCCACAACCTGCTGAGTCCCAACTTTGAGCCGGAGCGCGCCTCTGTGCGCATCCGCAGCAGCGAGCGGATCCTCCAGACCTTCCTGTCCCAGCAGCCCAGTTTACAGGTGAGAGCCACAGCGTTTGATGAGCAGCCCATCACTACCCGCTGCTGCCCTGCCATGTTTCATCACATGTTCCTGCCTGTCCTCATCAGATCCACCTGTGCTGTGGGAACCACTCTCTGGGCAGCACGGATGTCTCTCTCTCCGCTCTGTCTGCTCTTTCTCTGGACCTGGACAAAAAGGCAGCGACGGTGGAGGGAGCGTTTGTACTCCGACCCCCTAAACGCATCAAACAGACGCTGCCGGCTCTGCCTGCTGACCTGCAGCCCACCGTAGGAGTGGCTGTGACCCTGCGGAGGGAGGAGGTAACACCGCAGGTACGCACCCCTGGCAATTGTTTCAAATTGTTGAGCCTATATTTTGCCTCACCCTGAATCGTCCTCCTTTAATTATGTTTTCTAATTTACTTTGTGGCCGACGTCAGAGAAAAGAGCGCTCTTGGAGTTGTTGCTTATAGCTGTGGGCCCTAAATGTAGGAGGAGAAAGACATAATAGCACAGAAGGAAAACAAGAGCCGTGCCTTTTGTTCACAAATGCCCTGATTTGTCGTTGCGTCGGATCTGTTTTTTCTCTTTTGTGTGATCCAACAGCCACTTTTATTATATCAGTGGTTTTAATATCCCATTGATAAAAGAGGATCACTGACCCTAGACATAAGAACTCCCTTGTTATTCAAACGCACAACACACACAAACAACATAAATTGCTGTGTGGAGGAAGGTTAAAAATAAAAGTCAATAAACAGAACTCCACACGCTCAGAGGCCACGATGTCTTCATTAACCAACCATGTGCTTTTGAATAAAGAGACAATACAGACTCACTTGTGAGCCACAGACACAGCTAATGTGCTGTTTCTCCAGTAACTTTGTAACAGCTGGCGCCATCCCTCATAGAAACTAAGCTTAGCATGTCTGTGTAATTTAACTTCTGTTCGTATTAAGGACCAATCAGATCCATATAATTCATGTAAACACAGCAGCCTTGGATTTAATGTCCCAGACACTATGAGTTCTGGCTTTACCCAAGCATCACTTTGGACTGAGACGTTGAACACTGACATGTTGTCCATTCTCCAGTCTTTAGGGAATAAAGAAGGAATTGGAGCTCAGACGCACTCCAACCCTCCTCCTTCTGTCGCCCCCTCTCGTCCTCCTGCAGAACAGAGACCCAGAAGCTCCTCTCCAATCCAAAAACCTCCTGACTTTTCTCCTCCCGGTCCTCCTCTCCCTCCGCCTTCCTCTCATACAGAGAGCGAAGTGGAGAGTCTGCTCGAGGAGCTTCAACGTGGCAAAGAGCAGCCAGGCCTTGCAGGTGTGGCCAGAAGTGCAACAAGTCATTTTCATACAAGAAGTTTGACAGATTCAAATCCCAGATCACCAACGAAAAGTGGGTTTGTTCACGTATCCAGCTGTAGATTTGGAGGTTCCTGTGCCGCGGCAGAGTCAGACTGAAGCTCCAGCAGAGGGTGGAGCATCATCTGTCAGCGTCTCTGCTCCCAAAGTGTCCATCCCATCCTCCGCCCATCACTACTGCTTCTCTCTGGACCTCTGCAGCCTGGGAAACCTCAGCCTGCCACACTCCATCGCTGCTACACTCAGGTTGCTTTCATGAAGCCTTGAATTACATATTATCATAACATGCACAGATTAAAGGTAATAAATGTCCTTTATTATTATTTATGTATTTTGAGAACCTGCAGGTAATGTTAACAGCCGTCTAATGTGCGTTTGCTGTGTTTCAGATACTCCTATCCGTTCTTTGGCAGCCCTGCTCCCATCATGACCAACCCACCTGTGGAGCTGCAGAGGAACATGGAGGCGTCTCTGCCTCAGTCCTACTGTGCCTTCGACTTCGCTGCTCTGCCACAGCAACTGCAGGACACCTTCCTCAGGCAGGAGCACACACACAAAACACTGGCTACATTCAACATACTGACCTGGGTGTGGGGTTTGGAGGGAGGCCATGATTTTCAAACAGTGCTGAGGTTAGCTGCATCGACGATGATGGTGATCGTAGAAGGAATGATGACAGTTTGTCAGTCGGGTGTTGAGTGTTTTACACCTTGTGGTTTATGCTATTCTGACAATGTTGCTTTCTGCATTTCTGTCAGTTTCATTATCATATCATATATTATCATACATCATATATCATATCAGTTTCCTGCAGAATCACCTGTGGCCAGCAGGTGGTGCAGCAGGACGGTGTTTTCACATTGTTTTTGTCTCATTTAACTTTCAAGTCCTTCTGTTTTGTCCTTGTTTTGTCCCTGTGGTGTAATGTGATTAACTCATTGTGTTGTCTTTGTGTGTGTATGTGTGCATAACAGGGTTCCTCTGGTGGTGGAGGTCTGGCACAGGGACTCCACCAGCAGAGACCAGCTGATAGGACGAGCCTCCGTCCAGCTGTCTCACCTGCTGAGCTCCGAGAGGAGCAGATTACTGACATCGACAGGAGAGCAGAGCTGGAGACAGACGCACCAGGACCGGATCCCCGTGGTCAAACCACATCGGTAGGATACATGGCCGACTGACCGATCGCATGACGCTCGTTAACCACTGTTCAATAACCGTGTCTCTGTCAGGCCCAGTGAAAAAGTGGCAGAGCTGAGCTACGTGGCAACACTGGAGGACTTGGGATTGATTAAAGCTAGAGAAGTTATAGTGTCCGACTCTTCCCAGGTGAGTCAGCTGCGTGTGTGTGTGTGATCTGTTGGTTTTAACTGATCTGCACATGAACATTAAATGGCGAATTTTTAAACGTGTATTTTATTGTATTATGTCTTTTTAAAATTAGAAACACTTTTCAGTGGGATGCAGGTCAACAGTACTCCTGGCCGGGCTGTTTTACTGGGCTGCATTAGATTTCACAGCTGTTCCTAATAAAGTGGCCACTTAGTCTATACAGTTTTCTGCATCAAGTGTTTCCCCCGTTTCTATCCCCGTATGTCATCAGAACGAACCTGCAGTCCCCGCACAGCCGCCCTCCCACCCTGCAGCACCCAGACCAGCTGCACCCAGCCTGAACCCCACCCCGCTTGGCCCCACAGCTCCAACCGCCCCAAGAGACACCCTGGAGTACCGCACGGCCCTGGAGCTGGAGCTGTGGAAGGAGGAGCAGGAGGACCTGTTCGATGATCAGGTAAACATAGGACTGAAAGTAACTTTGAAGAATAGAAAAATGTTAGCATTTTAGCCATTTCAGCTTCAGCATGTGTTTTTCCATCACTCACATTGACCGCGCTATGAACACGAATAAAAGTATGTGTTTGTTTCAGCTGAGGAAGAAGGAGCTGAGCCACATGCAGGCTCTGGCAGAGGAGTGGAAGAGGAGAGACAAAGAGAGAGAAGCTCTGGTCAAGAAGAAGGTGGCGACTTCAAGATTCCCTACAATTGAATCGATTGAATCTGATTGTAATGAGGGACAAAAACAGCTTTTCATCTGATGTATTGGTTTATCCTCCCAACCTGTGTGTGCCTGTAGGAGGTGGAGTACAGTATGTTGGAGGAACAGCTCCAGAAGACTCTGTCTGATCTGGAGAGAAGAGAGAAACAGCTGGTTGAGGCAGAGCTGGAGGTCAGACTCACGTCTTACACTTCACACAGAACTGAGATGATGCACAGTGCTCATGAAATAATGATTTATACACATTATTGTACATGGTGACTATTGAGCTTCTTGTTCTGTATCATATCAGTTTATAGATTTAATTTTGGTTGATAGCCAAAGTGTTTTAAGCTTGTTTTACAGTGACTGTTTCTGACCTCGACCCTCTCATGTGTTCAGACTCAGAGGCTGCAGAAGGAGCTGCGGGCGGAGCACAGTCTGACCCAGAGGGAGCTGCAGGAGAGCAGCAGGAGGCTGCAGCAGGACTGTGACCACCGGGTGGCGCTGGAGCGAGAGAAAGTCCGACTGATGGAGGAGGAGAGGGCCCGGCTGCTGCAGCAGGTACAAAGAAAGCGCTCCTGTTAGTGTAAGAGTGGGTTCTTCTTAAAAGCGAGACCTTCTCTAACTCGTTCTTTCTGTGTCTGTCTTTCCAGATTGCAGACGGGGAGAGTCGGTATAAGCAGCTGGAGAAGGAGTTCCAGCTCTACAGAGAACAACAGCACGTCAGGCCCGAGTTCAGACTGCAGTCAGAGATCAACCTGCTGACTTTAGAGAAGGTAATCAACTGGCCTCTATGCCATCACTACCATGATTTTTAGTACGTATGTGTCAGAAATGTAACTGGATACCGAGTGATGAAAGTTGAAAATTGTTCAGACCTTTAAATTCAGTAAAAAGCAGAAAAAACAAAGTGAAGAAATGCTGTTACAAAAGCACACACACACACAGGTGGTAGTTTTACACTAAGAAACATGAGGCTGCACCAACAAAACAGAGAAGATAGTAAATATGGATGTTATTCAGGAAATATGAAAAGACCTCAACAATCCACACATTTTTGTTTTTAATAGGGAAACCATAAGTGTCAGACAGTGTCAGTAAAACTATTTAATGATAGTGCTTTTAACGTTTTATTAAGCAAAGGGAATCTACTGAAAATGTGTCGTTGCTAGTTTACTGTCTGCGGATGTGTGTGATGGATGTGTTTGCCCTGTGATCATTAAGGTGGAGCTGGAGAGGAAGCTGGAGTCCACCACCAAGTCCAAGCTGCACTACAAGCAGCAGTGGGGGCGCGCCTTAAAGGAGCTGGCCAGGTTCAAACAGGTACTGTTCATCTAAACTCAGCGCTCACCACCTGAAAACAATCATTAAATATTCAGAGAACTTTTAAAAGGCTCAAAATCTGGGTACCCAAACTGTAAATCAAGATCCTGCAGCTTGTCACTTTCTACAAATCTGAAAAAAAACAAACAAAGCAAAAAATCAGACTTGAAACAAACGTCGTTGAGAGCGCGGCTCAGGTCTCCGTGTCCTGACAGCGGTCGTATTTCACAGCAGATAATAGTAGTTTTTCTGTGTCGGGACGTCTGGCGTGTTCAGACGCTGCGGGTTTTTAAATCTGCTGGTGGAGACGAGCTGACAGTGTTAGGACATTTAACAGCTCTGTTTAAAGACACAGAGCGAGCAGAGGAAGCTGAGTTCGGCTCAGCCGTCGCCCGTCAGCTGACATCACACCAAATTCACGCAAGTATTTATGTATGTGTTGCTGTGCCGACTTTTCAGATTAAACCTCTGTCATCTGAGAGTCGAAATCCTGCACTCCCAAATTTTTCCATGTCAATAAAATATGCAAAACGTGCAAAATTATTATGTTTTAATTAGAAGAACTGCATGGCAATTAGCGGAATTGCATTGTTAATAAAGCACCTTCTCTCACAATAAAAGCATCCTGTCGCCTCATCAGTGCAGGTTCTGTTGTGAGGAAGTTCTGTGAAATGAGCAGATAGCATTAGTAGCTTATCTCAGCTGTGGTACCACTGACAGTGATCAGCAAACAGCAAGAAAAGGATGGTTTCTGCAAGTATGAGCAGGGACACAGGGGCGAAACTAAACCTGTGTGTGTGTGTGTGAAGGAAAAAGAAAAGGAAAGAGCGAGGGGGAAGGAGAGCGAGAGGTGTGTTTTTACACCAGAGCCAAATATTTAGCTGAGGTGAAGTAGACAATGAAATGTGTGAGAGCCATCAGTTCTTAACAGCAGACGCACACACACGCGCACACACACGCGCGCACAAAGCATGCACATGTGCACACACACGGACACGCGCGCAGCACTAAGTGGGGCTTTAGTCGGCCTAAGACTAATGTAAACGCACACACAGACCTTATCTGACAAACTAATAACTGTTACTGACATTAACCAGCTGGAAAACTGGACGGGCATTTTTCCTCTCTTCCTCCGCGCCTCTCTCCGTCTTTTCCTTTCCCCTTCTTTTCTGTTCTCCCCTTCCTTCAGTCGCCCTCCCCGTTTCTTACACCCACTGGAATTCACCCATTTTCATCTGTCCTTCCTCAACCACCCTCTTCTTCTTCCTCTTCATCATTTTCTCTTTCCCTTCTTTACCTTCGTTTCACTCCTCTCTGTCCTTCTGTCAGGTTTTTTTTTACAGCTCTGACCATCATGTCTTTTTTTTCTTATCCCTCTCTCTCTTTCTTTCTCACTCCTCTGTCCATATTTTCTCCTCACCCATCATTGCTTTCTGGTTCCCTTTCTCCTTTTTGTCTTCTAGTCGATCGCCGCCTTTTGTTTTCAGTCTTTCTCTTCTCTTCCTGTCTTTTCCTTCGCTCTCTCTCTCCTTCTCACCCCTCCCATCCCTCCTTCCTCCCCTCTCTAAGTGCCACATCATTGTAAAGAAAACACGGTGTGATTTATGCACCTCTAAGGGGGTTCGGCGCTGAGTGTCACCCCCCACCTATTAATCATCCCTGGGATTGCGTTGAGCAATAAGCTAGCCAGCCGCTAACTATTCAGATGTCACACTCTCGCTTTTTATAAAATATCAGGCCTGTGTTTACACGACCATCCGTCTTGGCGCTCGGCGGTTTTTAAAGCCGACGCTTGTTTGGTTTTTCTCGGCCTCTCCTCGCCTATTTATTCTCTCCTCTCAGCGCCTCGCATGGCGTGCTGTTTAGCTCAAGCTGGATCATAAAAATTCTTGTCCGAGAAATAATGTGCTTTTCAACCCAGGAGGTGCGGGCGGCCGGAGAGCCGGAGCGAGAATTAATATCCAGACAGCACTGAGGTATTAGATCAGAGAGTTAGCGTCGGTCTTTTTCAATTCAAAATATTGGGACAAGGAGCTTACGTTGGTCTTTTCAAAGCAAAAATATTGGGACAAAGAGATTAAAGTTCTGGGCCGTGGGGCTAAATTTGGTATTTTTAAAGCCCAAGTTGAAGGTCGGGCAACTAAATTTGGCTTTTTAAAAGCTGCTTTGGGGGAAAGCTGTAATTTTTATAGGTCTTGACGAAAGAAGCACAGTTTATAACATATTTATGTCTTTACAAAAGTCCAGTATAACAAACCATAAACAGTCTGCTGAACGTCTGCTGCTCTGAGCTGGAGAACCAACTTGCTGGTGCTGTTGGTCACCGTAGGGCACGGATATGAACTTGTTTGTGACTGGCTGGAGAGTGACTGTGAAAACTACGTAACAGGACATCTCGAGTTGTTACTAGTATTTAACAGTTTCCAAGACCCAGTAACACATTTCAGTAACATTGCGATATGAACATGAGAAGTACTGAGGTTTCATACCAGCTCCGATCAGCCAGGCCGCTTCACCTTCACCATATCTTGGTTCCAGTCAGGCAAAACACTCACACAGTTTGGGGTTCAGTTCCCGCTGGGGCCGTCCGCACTAAAACCGTCCTCTCTCATGATGCTGCGAGTCTGTTTGTATAAAACTGTCTGTCAAACAGCAGATGTAACATGTCGTCTGAGAGAATTTCAGTATTACTGGTCTCAGTGGAGACTCTGATGGGTCCCACTGGTCATTCCTGGAATATTATGGAGCTCCAGTCTGAGGATCGTGTCCCAGACAGGGAGGGTCAGGGAGGTTAATGCATTTACTGGAGCAAGGGAGTGATTTCATGGAATATTACCGTTAGTACCAATATAAAAATGTAAACTGAAGAACTTTTAGTAAAAACCATCTAATATTTCTCTGGTCTAAGTGGCCAACGGACTGAACAGACTGCAGAAGCATCAACCAAACATGTTGGACAAACAGTCGTAGTTCATAAAAGCAAATGTTAAAATGTCGCAGATGGTCACTGGACCTCATGCAGGAACATTTGCATATTTTTATTGAGAACCTCAATTACTTTTCTTCCTCGACACAATCGCTTAACTTAATCGCTTAGCCACTTCTTAGCTGCACAAACTGTTTGTTTATGAGTGATTGGACTGGTATTGGAACTCAGAAATTGCACCGCCACTACTATTTGTAGTCGTACTCAAAGAGTACTAAACCAAACACCAGAGATCTGTGGTTTTAATCTTTGTATTAGGTGGTGCTTCGGCCAGACTAGCGGCCCCTATCGCGCACAAACAGACCACATTCTTAAACTCTGCTCTTGTGTGCCGTATCTCTCGCTTATCCCTCCACAAACCCGACAGCGCGGCCTGAAAATACTGATCTTAACCTTTTCGGACACTGCATCCACATGCTTCTGCTGATATAATACTGCTGAAGAGTTATTTAAACCTGTGTGGCGCAAATCTAATCACGTCAGAGCTGCGGAGAAGGATTGGAGTTCATTACAGCACTATTCAGGCCAATGGCCATGGCCTTTTTACTTAAATTTGTATCAACAAGACACTCCAACACTGTGATAACAGTAACAAAACTATGTAAGGTTTGCTTTCAAGTTGTTTTCAGCATTTATTCAGTCTTGTTGGCGGATTCATTTTCACTTTGTTACAATGTTGCTGTTTCGTGTCTTAATGGAACTGAAAGACTTCATCAGTCCATGAAAACATAATTGGCTCGACTGATTCATTAATTTTTCAAACTAGATGCTGAAAGTTTCCAGTTCCAACTTCTTATTTAGTGGGAATTTGCTGCTGTTCTGTTTGTCATACAACGATTAATTACCAAACACCAAAACAAAACATGTCTTTTATGACTTTTTGATTTTTTTTTATCAGTCAATGGAAAAAGTAATTCATTGATAATGATAATTATCATTAGCTGCAGCCCTGGTTTCGTAAAAGCAAAAGTATTTCTGTGTTTGAGGGTTTTGCCTGATTTTCTTGGTACCTGCCCAACAGTTTCTAGCCTTTTTGGTTGAATGTGACTGCTCTGACTATCAGGAGGTTCTCCATTAACAGGAAGTGGCAACACATTTGATATGCGTGATCTCGAATGTCAGCATCATTTTAAAATGTAACCAGGAAGACAACACCTGGGGAAAGCAGCTTGTCACAGATGAACAGCTCTGCCAGAACTTAACACAAGCCTAAAAGTCATAATGTGAGTGCGGCGTGACCACTGCTGCCTGGCAGAATGAAGGCAGGATATCAGGTTGATGAAAAGGAGATGGTAAACAGTGATGCTCCGGTCCAACAACATTTACTGAACATCTTCCAGCAGGTTATGAAATCAATATTCAGCCTTTTAAATGTTAGAAATTGCATTTTTAAAACAAATTATATCATTGTAATCCGAATATTTTTGTGTCTCTTTGATCAGTTTATTTAAAAAAAAAATGATAATGGTCATGTGGCTGCCACGAAGAGACTTGGACCTGTACAATCAAACTTTTAAGAGTCATTTAATCAGTTACTTGCTAACAGCTAAGTTAGCGCCAACTAAGTTATTTTAATATTTCACTGTACTTTTACTTTATATCAGAGCAGGAAAACTACCGTTGAACCCCCTCAGGTGTAGTGCTACCTCAGCTTTAGCCTGTCAGCTCTTTACAAAAAACAGACATTCTATATATATATCCACATTTTTCTGTAATTTCAGCTGCTGCATGAACGCACGCATTTATCTCTAATGTGAGTCTCAGTCGTCCCCTTCATGTTTTATCCATCACACCCCCAAAAAACCTTGCGCAGCGACGCTGAAAAACTCCCCCTGAACTCCCACAGGTGGCGGGCTGCTCAGAAAACTACATCCGAGCTGGGAAAAGTGCGTTCTCCTGTGAGCGATGGGATGAAAGTGTTTGTGTGAGACATCCTCCCACAGCTGCTCCAACTGTTGACCTCTGAAAGTGGAGGCGAGTAATGGAGGGAAGACTGAGGGGGAACCTGGGGGAGGAGAAGTCAATCTCTGGTCATTCATCCCAAAAACCAGCCCTCCCCGACTGTGTCGAACCTCGATCCTGCCTGCCTGGACTTCCTCTCAGAGCTCTCAGGACCTCTGTGGCTCACAGCTTGTCTTCCTCACCATCATTTGAACTGTTGCACATCAGATTCTGCAGCGTCTGCCTTGCTGCACGATACAGATATCATGTTTATTCGACCTCATATACGTTAGGAAGAACGTCTGCTCCGTTTATTTTTTCACTGTTTAAGAAAACATTGAAACAAACAGAACTTTCTGCGGCCCCACTGGGCAGCCCTGGCCCCACTGGGCAGCCATGGCGATTACACGTCATCCAGTGAGCCATTATCAGCAGTCTTCATCATGACCAATGCTCATGTAAACTTATCATGGCTGCTCCTGTCATATGGTGACCACCTAACAGTCCCATGACCCAGAGATGATGTAACCATTAATGCATTTAGATAACTGGCAATGGCGCCGCCAGTGTACTCCGTCTGTATTATACAGCCACATGCTCCGCCCTGTCGCCATATTGGAGGCATATTGCTGCCAGGTGCATTTCCAAAGCTGGGTGGAGAAGGAGTCTCGTTGTAGAGAACTGGAAAGACAGTAATTGTAATAATAATGTCACAAGCATCACGTACTTCACGACTGATTCATTCAGTCTGTTTCTTTTGCACTTCCGCTCTTCTTCCTGTGTGCTACCTTTTTCCAAATTTTTGCTGTTTTTACTCATTTTTTTTGCATAAAAGCAGGTGGATGGAAACTGGAATTACCGCTTTGCTCTCTCTTCTCTCTCTGTTTGGGTCTGTTCAGGTCCAACGCACTCTGGATCGGGCCTTGTTATCATCTGGTTTGTTTCACTTCATTTTCTTCTTGTGATTTAGCACCAAACTCTTGTTGTTTTCGTACCTTTTCAGTCCTCTGCTGCGCGTCATGATGCTGTCAGCTGTAGCTGCCGCGAGGTTCATGACATAACTCTGAAATATCTGCTTCATGGGTTCAGGGTTTTTGTAGCTTTTCTGTTTCACCCACATACACCCCCGCTCCACCCCCGTCGAGGCCTCGGTATCACCTCGTCCTCTAATTGTTTCAGGACTCGGCCTCAGATTGTCCTTGGCAGCGGGCACCAGAGAAAATGTTTAGCATGTTTGTTTTTGTAGTAATTAGCCTTAAAACGGCCTGTAATACAGACTGCTAATGGTCCACAGAGAGCTGAGCCTATGTCAACACACCGTGTGTGTGTGTGTGTGTGTGTGTGTGTTCATGAGAGATTGTGTGTGTTTTTCTGTGTGTCTGTGAATGTGTGCTTTTTTTTCTGTTAGGAGGTGAGGTGATCAGGCATGTGAAAATGGAAGCTTTCCTTGTGTGTGTGCCTGTGTGTGTGTGTGTGTGTGTGTGTGTGTGTGTGTGTGTGTGTGTGCGTGTGTGTGTGTGTGTGTGTCAGGCAGCAATGTGAAAATGTTAGTTTTCCCATCCAGAATCAGCCTGCTGGTCGTTCTGCTCTGTATCACCAGAACACACAGACAGATTCCAGCTTCTCAAATCACCTTCCCACCGCCTGCAGCCTCCCGGTTGGCATGTTTTCCATTTTTGCCCTGTTAGCAAAGAGGCTGAAGGATGGTGATGACTGTTAGTCGATCTATTCATCCACCACTTTGTTGGTCCGTGAGAACACATTTGAGAGTAATACAAGTGCACCATTGTGACAAAGATCAGTCGTTTCTGAATTAACTCTTTTTTTTTTTTTTTTCCCTGAGTTTGTCAAACTACAAAAAAATAATGAACCACTGGCGGTCACGTGGTGAACGGGAATCACACCGACGTGATGAGTCTGTCAGTCAGTGCTTATGCAGCAGTGCCTTGACTAGCAGCTAAACCTAGCAGTCAGTCAGTTACGCAGAACATCAACTACGTCACAGAAACATTTCAGTGGGGAGTGGGGAGGTGTTTGTTGTTTAAAAAAAAATCAAATGAAAATTAATCAGAAATATTTTAATAATCAATAAATTGATCCCCGTACAAGCAAAAGTACTAAAGGTTAGATGCTGCCTGGTTCTCATATGTGAAACGTTTTTATGTTTCATTTCACCTTGTAGAGCCACAAATTGATATCTTTGGGTTTTAGACTGCCTGTAGAATAAATAAATGAATAAATAAAAGACATTTAACGATGCCACTTTGCACTCTGGGATACTATGATTTTTATCTGGTTTCTGATGTTTCATACGGCAAAGGATTGATCAATTAATCAAGAAAATACCATTAATTACCATTATTAATCCATTATTAAAATTAGTGTTAGTTGAAGTCCGACAGATGAAGTTGACTTCAAGTAAAATTCTGATAAAAGGTACGCTGTCGTGTCATTCACCAATATGATTTTATTATTTCTTTAAACATGACCTGATTTCTGCAGCATGTGGTATAATCAATCTTACTGTTATTACCGTGTTTTAATAATGTCAGCAGCTCTGATCAAATGTACATTTTTAATAGTATGTATTGTCCAGTTTGGGCGGAGTCACCACCACCTAGAATTAAACATACTGACCCAGACGATCCATGCTTGAGCGTGGCAGTCATGAAGTCACTGATTAGCTGTGTTGCAGCAGGAAGCCTCAGCACATCTCACTGTGCTCTGATCACACATTCACATTAGTTCAGCCACATTTTCCCAGCAGGTTGTTGGACGTAAACTTGCAACTTTTGAATTGTGTCCCTCTTGATTTATAATCAGAGATTAGTGTTTTTGTTTTGCCTTGTCAGGCGGTTTCCTTGATTTATTAACGTCCAGCTGTAGGCCAGTAGACAGAGGCCAGATTGGTATTCTGGGTAATTTTGGGAAGTCTGGCCAGTCTGAGCTGGAGGCCGGAGCAGCTGAGAGAAATACGACTTTTCGACGTTTTTATGAAGTTTTCTTTCTGTTCTCATCGTGTTGGTGTTGGTCTGCGTGTGAATTCTTAAAGTCCTGCGGCATTTTTCTCAGGGAGGTTTTATGAAAATGTGAAACCAGACAAATTTATCACCAAACACCGCTCTGTGTAATGAGGAAAAACAGTTTCTTGGCATCTAAACGCACACATTTCAGCGTTGGGGTCAGAGGATTATTTTTAAATGTTCTCAGTTCACATTTGATCTGGAGACCAGTGCAGGGCGTCAAGACTTGAGTCACATTCAAGCTGTGAATGTCAAACAAAGCTCGAAGTGACTGTGAAGCAACAAATCAAAGTATTGAACACTCACAGGATAAGAACCGCTGTAATGAACTGTCACTTAGTCTGATTGTGAAAACCAATGAATATTCATAGCTTTGTTCATCTGTGTGTGTGTGTGTTTGCAGCGGGAACAGGAAAACGCCATGACTCGTCTGAAGAAGCAGCAGGCGGAGCTTGAGGCCATGAGGCTGCGTTACCTAGCAACGGAGCAGAAGGAGGCGGTCCAGCAGGACAAACAGGAGCTGGACAACATCAGGAACGAACTCAACAGGTGATGACGACGACGTTACCATGTGTAACTACTTCTTTATTATTTTCAAACTTTGGAGCAGTAAAAGCAAAATAGATAGAAATGAAGAAAAAAAATAAATAGAAATGACAGAAAAACATTCACCGATGAGGCTTTATGTTAGAATGTTTACCGCTGAAAAAATATAAATCTGCAACATTTTGGATAATGAATTAATTTTTCAATTATCTTTAAGACAATTTGTTAAACATGCTCTGGTTGCAACTTCTCCTTTGACTATTTACAGCATGTACACTATTTGCTCTGTATCTGAAATTGTATAAAACATGATTACTCAAATGAATAACCTGGAGAGTAAATGAGAATAAGACAAATATTGTATGTGCAGTTCTCAAAATATGAGATAGATAGATAGACAGATAGACAGATACTTTATTATCTATTATCTAAATTCAGGTATCCAGTAGCAGCATCATAAATTGTGCAAACAGCATGTATCAACATGAGAAACAATATAGAAAAAAATAAGAGTATATAAAAAGAGATAATGAAATCAAATAAAAATTAAATCAAATTAAATAAGACAGAATAGAATAGAAGTAAGAATATCTATCTAGCTATATCTGTCTATATATATATATATAAGATGTATATATACACACACAACATATATACATATTAATAAATATATATATATACACACAACATATACAAACATACATACACATCGTGCAAATGTATACACATAAATACATATATACATACATATATATGTAGGGCGTATACATACACACATCCACACATAGCCACATACGTATGGTGGGATTGTGGAACCATGATTATGGGTGGGGAATGGTCACATATAAAGTAAAATATGGTGCATATTTTAGATGGATGCTGATGAAACTTGAGCCAACTCTGACATCATAGATCTGTCTAAAATGTTCAAATCAGAGCAGAGGCTGTTAGCATCTCTGCTGTTAGCGTTTCACTCAAATCACAGTATGAACAATCACGCTACTATTCTCACCTTAGTGTGCTCATCAATATTTTGTGTTTACACTTTTTATCCAACCATGTCCTCAGATGACTTTCACTTTCATGTGTCATTTATTCTTATTGTTGTAAAATTGTGTAATCTGTTTGTTTGCTATAGACTGTTGACAAAAATACTGTCTCACAGATTAAAGCAGCAGCACGAGGAGGACCGATTAGGCCCCGCCTCGTCCATCTCTGGCCCCGCCCCCCCTGTGAATGAGAGTGCTGACGAACACCTGAGCCGCCTGCTGGAGGAGAGAGACACTCTGTTGAGGACCGGAGTTTACACCCACGACGACCGAATCATAGCTGAGCTCAACAGACAGATACAGGAAGCCATGAGGGACAGAAGGAATCCCTGACAGCTGCTGGGGTCGACCAATCAGAGACAGCGTTACACCTGAAACTGCAGGTAACCCAGCTGTGCGCAGCTGAGGTTTAGATATTTATTTCAGCTTAGTATTAATCCACCTGAGCTGTTTACACTGCAGTGCCAGATTTGAATCGATCCACTTTTGTATGGAGTCAGATTTGTGTCAAAATAACAATTTGAAAGTCACCAAAGCAAATTAAATGCCATCTTAAAAGTTAATATAAGACGTTAGTAAAATCATGTAAAGTGTTGTTCTGTCCTTCTTTGATAATCTATCCTTTTGCTTACAGTTTCCCATACTTAACTATGCTTAACTATACAACTAGCTAGGTGCTAACTTAAGCCATATGCATCATTTAGTCAATGAATGAGTGCCTCAGGTCACCGTTACTTAAAACAGCCGCCTGCTCCTCCTCATCGATCTTGTAGGATTGTGTACATTTACAGTGCCTGGGACAAGCAAACATAATAATAAATATTAAATATAAAGACAGATAAAGGAAATAAATAGGTGTCCTACATGTTCAGAACACTGGTAAAAATAAAATGGGAAAACTTCTCAATCTCAATCTCATGTCTGTGTGTTGGGTACATTTAGCCTTGGTTAGCCTTAGCTTAGCATGAATACTGGAAGTGCGTCTGTCAGTAAACATATCAAACTGTAAAAATGAACATGAGGTTCTGGAGAAAGTTTACTCGTTTTATGAGTTTCTTTTGTGTACAAACAGGTTGAAACCTGCTGTTTACAGGAAATGATGTGTTTGTGTGGGAGGTTTTTTTTTTTTTTTTTTGGCCTTTTATTCTTGCTGCTGGTCTTTGTGCTAAGCTAAGCTAACCACATCTTGACTCCGGTGTACTCTACACACAGTCCCAAAATAAGAATTATTCCATTAACACGTGTCATTGGAGACAAAAATACAGCCGAGAACATCAATAAATAAAATATTATTTCAGTAAGTTATTAAAAGAAAGTGTAAAAAGAGGTGTACAGATTTATTTTTCCATAGGTTCTTGTTTAAGGATCAGTTTGGTTTAAAAACAAAAGTCTTTCCTTTAGCAGCAGTAAGTAGAGAAAAATCACAACTTTGTTTATTTATTAACTCTTTTTGTCTCTCACTTGCTCATTTTCCTTTTTTTTTTGGTCTTCAGCACTTACACAGCCCTTTCTTTATTTTCTCCACACAGTATTTTCTTTCCCTCATGCTGGTCTAATGAGAGGAATCTGTCTGCTTTAAGCTCTCTGTTTGTTTTTTCTCCTTATTTTAATTCATTTAACCAACAGTGATATTTATTGATGGATTCAGCTCATATTTGGTCCTGTCCCATGAGCTCTTGTTGCGTTTCGCAGGAGAGGTCACTAACGTTAACATTCCTGCCGGTGACATTAAAGCAAACTAAAACATCTTAAACTTGCGCTTTACCGGATTAGAGTTCTGACTGTGTTTGTTTATGGATTTCTACGTGTATGTTTGTGAAGGATTTCAGACGTGATCAGAAGAAACAGAATCTGATGCTCACGCAATTTGAATCAGTGTTTTATGTTTTGTGTGCCGTCATATTTAAATAATCCTCAGCCGTCATTCGTCTGCAAAGGAAAGGTTCACATTTTTATTCCAACCCTCAGCTGCAGCGCCTCGACAGCCTTTTGGCCTCTGTATCTGTTGCTCTTGTCCATACTGGTCCTGAAGTGAACTCCAGCTGACTGAAATTCGGCTGAACCTCAGATGAGTTCGATAAAGTTAAAGTCACCCAGTGTGGAGATGAGCAGCGATACAGGAAGCAGTAGCTCTAACAGTGGACACGTGAGTGCTGTATGAAGACATGTGAACCCCTGTTTACAAGCTGTTTCCAAACATTATCTTCGTCTCCGAGAGCTTGTGGTGAATATTGTACGTTTGAATGATTCATAAAAAGACATCCATCTGCAAATTGGGATCACAAAGGAGACACAACAATAATTGCTTTTAAAAAAAATATTCAATTGACTGAATTATCTCATAATTTTCTCATAAATGAGCTAAAACCAAACCAGAACAAATGGGGAAAAGCAATTATTTAATTTGATTTTAATCCCAAATGATGTGAAATCAACATGATTAGTAGTTAATGGGCTTAAAACATCAAAACCAGCGGACTGGTCCTTTAATTCAAGTCTGAAGCATTATTGAACCTGAGGCGACAGAGCAGGGAATCAAACCTGTTATTAAGTTATTGGAAGAGGTGTTGATGATGAGTTCATGTACAGTTTGTAAAATATGACTCGTGTTTGTTCTGGTGGGGGGGTTTATGTGCCAGCAGGTGGCGCCGCAGCCTCAGAGAAGCCTGCAAACACTCTGACCCGCACATGCTGTTAGACATTAATTTATTTTTTATCCTCAGAGATGAGTCCGATTTCCGTGTTTGCAATAAATTATTTTGGGATGAATTCTGATGTGAAAATGTGTGTTTTTATTATTTTTTAATAAAGATTTTGTTGCTTTACTTCATTAAGGTGGTTAAACAAAGAGCCACTGGAGATGTTTACACTGTTAAACAAATAAAGATCATTGTTTTCTAATCCTTTGTTTTTTGCTTTTGTTTTGTTGCACATTGTGTAAACACTTTTATATTTTCATTTACTGAACATTCATGTAAATTTACACAAATGAGTTGATTAAACACAGACTTTAAATATCAGCTAATAACAGCTCAGAGAAGGAAACTTGTTTCATTTAGATCATTTTAGCAGTTTTATTTTCTGAGTCACAGAGAATGAAAAGCAATTCAAAATGTTTGTTCTGAACTGAATCTGAACTTTTTAAAAATCACAAATTCAGTGTAAACACTTTGCTCTGATTTTTCAAAAATACATACTAATTAAGATCAGTAGATGCACTTTTTGAAATTTTATATATGATAGACATATGCATTTAAAATGTTTGTGTCACTGTGCAAAGTGGTTTATTTTTTTTCTGACTAAAATAATAAGGTTGTAATAAATTGTATTATTAATTTATGCACTTATCCAAATCTTTGCTTTCAGCAGAAATGCTCAGTTTCCCACTGATTATTTCTAACTCCTATGATTAAATAAAAGACCCCGATACCAAAAATACTCTATTACAAGCAAGGAAACATTAGCAGCACAGTGTTCTTCAGGGATCATGTGTACTCTGTAATATGTAACCTTACTGTAGATTACTGGATCAGAAGCACTGACAGATGATTACTGATGTGTTTGCAGCTCATTTTACTCTGTGTGCTTCTGATATTTTTATCTTAATGTATAAGCTGATCATATATGTTGAGTGTATTTTGAGTAGAAGGATAAAATAACAAAGCAGAGGCAAAACTGTATGAGTACAGCAAACGAGTTAGTTACAATCTCAAACTGCAGTTGTCTAAGGAAAAAGCTGCAAATTGTAGCAAGTTGTTGAACATGTGTCAAGCAAGCTGTAAGTAATAAATAGCAGTACACTTTGAAATAAATCATTTAAATGTGAATTATTATATAATATATAATATCTGGTATAAATCTACTAACATAAAATCCAAAAATGAAAAGCTGCCTGGGAATTTTAGGAAAAAGGGACCAGCTGCAGACAGACAACACGCGTTATCACATGTAGAACAACATGTTAACACACGCGCGCACACACACACTACTGCATGTGTGTGTGTTGACATGTGGGCCCTCAGTGCAGACGGTGAACAGATGTTCCCAACTCATCCATCTACTGAGAGGAGGAGGAGGGTGAAGAGGAGGAAGATAACGGAGGAGAGGCAGAAGAAGAAGAAATGTGCTGTTGAGGTTTAAAGTGAAGTCCTCCTCTAATATCTTATCAGCCGTGTGTGTTTTTATCTGGAATTCCAGCTTGTAAAACTTGTTTTGACTGATAACTGATTGAATCCTCCACAGCTCGGCCCGCTGAGCGCACACATACACACACACGCTTTTACACGCGCACAAGGACAGAACAGGACAGATCGATCGGTTCAAGATTTCTGAAATAAATGTATTTTCAGGAAAAAATGTCAACTTAAATCAGTGAAATGGCAAAACATTCTTACCTGAAGGTCTATTTAGCCGCAGGTCTGCAGCTTTTCATCAAAACACATGATCTTCTTCACCACTTGGGCACGCAGGTGTAACCACGTTGAAAATAAATCAGTAGAAACTGAAAACAAAGCAGAAATACATGTGTTCACACACACACACACAGTCTGTAGCTGTGTGTGAGAGGTGCATCTGTTCTTTAAGTCTTAAGCTGTAGCTGATTTGAGGTCTGTGGTTCAAACAGACATCAGATGTCAAATGACACAAAAAAACAAAATAAAAAAATAACATCACAAGAATAAACACAAACAACAAAAGTCACACAGAACCAGACCCATAAAGGCACAAATCAAAATAATAATAAAATTCCAGTAATATACAACATATTCACATTATTATGTGGGACTTAAAAGAAGTAAATGGCTCATCGGCTCTCTGAGCTACAGTAAACATCGTCAAGCAAAGATATATTTGAAAATTGTTCTGAATTGCTTGATTTTCAATGACTCCACCCAGCAGCCGGAAAGATGATGACAAACAACAGTAATAATAATAATAATGTGTAATAATAATAATGATGAAAATAATGACACAGCATTACAAAAAAAAAAGTTTGTCTGGGCAAAATGTGACGTGTTTATGTTCAGCTGACGTCACCTCAGGTTCTGCTAATGAGTCAGTAGATTTTTCCTCATACGGATATACAATATTCAGAAATTACAGAATAAATCATGAAACTATGTGCTGTTATTAAAACAATGTGATGCAATATTAATGTGTAATGTTACTCAGTACATTTATTCAAATGCTGTACTTGAACAAATTTAAATTACTTGTACTTTAGTGTTTCTTTTTCTGCCAGTTGCTACGTCCATCAGCGGCACCTCACAGAGAGATTCTACCTTTTGTCAGTCTGTGTTTAAAAGTGTGGTATTAACACTTTTACCTTAGAGCTGATCAGAGCAGGGCCTGCAGGCCTGTGAGCTTGCATCGGGCCTACCATGTGTTTCCAGTGGAAACAATAAAACATTATTTAGAAAAATACATCATAAATCACTGCTGATATACAGTTTTATTTGCTGTGAGGTAAAAATACTAGGTTCTCTAATTGTTATCCTTTATTTTCTGAAGTCTGAATTCATTTTTTGATGGTTTGCACAGGAGGTTAGTGAATTGAGAGAACTTAAGAATACAAAACAATCAAAACCTAATGGAGGCCCAGTGCTAGGTTTCAGTTTTGGTCTTCAAAGGGAAATATTTGGGGATTCCCTGATCTGAAGTAAATTATCTGAATACTTCCTCCACCAGTGAAAACACAAAATCTCTGGCAAACTGGGTTTCTGTCCGCTGTAAAACACAGAGATCCAACAACAAACAACAGACAAAATACCTGGAAACGTGACTGGTAGACACGCAGCAGTTAAAACACTGGTGGAGAGTTTCGATGCTGTTTACACTGCGACCTTGGACACATGACAGGGCTGCGTTTGTTGTGAATTAAACCTGGAAAAACCTGCTGGCAACACCCACCAGGGTTTAAAAGAAACTAACAGGGGAAGTTGAGGAAACTCCAACCTCATGCGAGCGTCCTCTGATGTGCAGTGTTTACAACCGGTTGTGCTCATTTTGACTTCCAGATATTTTTCTTTTTTCTAAAAGAAATTCGTGAAGCTAAACGGAGGAAAAGCTATTTTTCCAAATAAAACACTGTGATATGAGAAAGAAAAATAATGCAGGGAAACAAACTGTTCACGAACTATGGTAACAACATGGCAACACGGGAGATTAACTGTCCAATGGGAGAAGAGTATGCAAATATCAAGTCCGCTCTTCCTGTTAGCGACCGCCCCACACCTGAAGCACTGAGGTTTCACAGCACAGTTACATCCGTTTCAATCCAAACTGACATCATGACGCTAAAAACACATTTTTGTTGCCGTTCATGACACAGTTACTGACAAACATGTTCGCCCGAGAGAAAGTGAAACCCTTTCACCAAAACTGCAAACCTTTAAATAAGAAGAAGAAAAGTGACAACATAAAAACATTGTTCCTTCTTAAATGGATGTGTACGCTAAAGTTTCTTAATGACACCAACAGTGAAAGGTCTTGAGAAGCTCCACCTTTGTGAACAATATGTCAGAATAAATTGTTATTAATTCTTTGGAGGCAACATTTTTACTTTTGTAGTCTAATGGTGCCCAACCTAAGGGTCAGGCCCCATCAGATAAATCCGACAGGTCATGAGAAGATAAAGTTGAGTTACTTCTTCAAAATTTTCTCTGATTATTAATGTTGTTTGTTGATTGTTTTGCAAAAATACTACAGAATTAAACCCGTTTGAGCCTCTGATTGTGTTTTGCTCTTTAATGTTTTAGATTTTTTACAACAAGAACCATTTAAAACCAACTTTTCCTCATGGAGCCGAATCTTTGTTCACAAAAACCTTCTCGGGTTCAAACGTCCATTATTTGTAATCTGATTGAATTCAGCAGCCCTACAGACACATGTAAGTACTAATCTAAGTGACCATGTCTTATAATAATGTAATCAGTTATTACTGATGCATCTGCCTTCTGCTGTTTTCCTTTGTTCTCAACAAGCAAAAATGAAAACATTTGTTTAGAGGCAAAATGTCAATTTGTAATTGAGAAAATGTCCTTAGTTACTTCCCACCGCTGCGGAGACACACACAGACTCGTGACATGTTGGAACGTGAGGTCGGGTTAGCGGCAAACAGATTTTCTCACAGTGAAACTTTCCCACTTTTCTCCTCCAACATGTTTCCAATTAAAACAAAAAAACCCCTCTGCGGCTTCATGTCTAATTGGTTTTGAAAGTGCGACCTCTCGTCTGCTTAATATTTTCCCCCCTGACAGGAAATTCCACCAAAAGCAAACCATTACATCCATTAAACACACTCACACACACACACGCACACACACACAGTAGACACACTAATACAAACTGATACCTCGGTGAAACTCTTATTGTTGATGACCTGTTATCTAGATCATCTTCTTCTTCTCTTGTAGCCAGCGCAGTTGATAAAAAAACAGCCAGACCTCCCATTATTAAGAATTTCTGGACAGTCTCTACCTCCCCTCCATCACATTTCAGCAAGAAACATCATATTTTTCAATTTTATCTGACAACTCAAGTTACGAGTTACTTCTCAGGTTCAGGTTTTATGTTTAATAGGAAGAAAAACACGACTGCTGCTCGTGACTCAAAAATGTCTGCTCGATTTTACAGAATTTACAGAGCAACAATCCTTTTATTTCAAGCTGAAAACTGGAAATTTGTCAAGTTTATCATCATTTAAAGATCTTATAGTGCATATTTTTTGTTGATAACGGATCATGTGACATGCAGAGGCAATACCCACCAAGAATTAGCACCTGAGTGCGCAGTTCCCTTCTGCTCTTCGGGGCGTTTCAGCTTCTTTCAGCTCCTTGTTTTGGTTTTCTGAGCCACAAAGTTTTGGTTCACTCTCACTGTTCAGGTCATCAGGACTGTTTTTAGTGGAAAAGCTTGAAATAAAACACGTGCTCAGCAGTGAGCACCAGAATACACAGTTAGAACCTATCAGAGCCAGACCTTTTCCTAAATAGCTGGTAGAGAGCAAACAAAGAGCAGATATTCATCAGGTGGGCACAAGCACGACTGCAGTGGGGTGATCACGTTGCCCCCCAACGGCCTAATAAACTAAAGTTCAACAGATCAGGACACTTTCTGCAATGTGATACTTTTGATTTTTTGTAATAGGAACAGTTTTGAAAAGTGACATTTCCCCAAAAGGCCAAATCTTTGTTTACAGAGGCCTTCTCTTGATAAAACATCCATTATCAGTAATCTGATTACATTCAGCATCCCTGCAGACAGATGTAAGTTCTAACCCAAGCCAGCTTCCAAGTGACCAACTCTTATAATAATGTAATTAGTTATTAGTGACGCAGCTGCCTTCTGCTGTTTTTCTTTGTTCTAGTGTGGATGTCTTTCACATTGTGAATGTTTTATATTATTTAGGTTATGAATCAGCCATTCCTGATTCTCTCCCTCTCCTCGCACATTACTTTGATGTCTTTTTCATTTCAACTCCTTCAAATAAATAAAAGTCCGACTCAAAATAGTTAAAACCCTTTTTTCCTCCTCAGCCTCCTTTCTCAGTCAGCACTTTCTCTCAAGTTTGTTTTTCTTCTTTCACACTAACCGCTTCTAATTAAAACTACCACTTCCATAATCTCATTACATGTAATCGAATCTGGACTCATTCAGACATTTACCCTCCCCCGAAAAAAAGACAAGAAAAGAAAAAGAGGTGAAGCTTTCGGCTGTGCGATCATTTGTTTGGCCTCGGGGTTTGGATCCGGTTCCCACGGTGAAAAAACAGCCGTGATTGATGTTTGAAAGCTCGGACTCTGTTTGTTTTGGTGAATTTGTCGAATCCTCGCAGGAATAATCTCAGAAATCAGACTGGAAAGTGGAAAGTCCAGAAAGTGTGTGTTTGCAGACTGACATGGCTGAGGTCAAGGCAGTGGTGTGTGTGTGTGTGTGTGTGTGTGTGTGTGTCTGTGTGAGTGTGTGTGTTACAGATTACGCGCAGTAAGTAGAGGCAGCTGTATCTGACCGGTCACTAAACCTCCTGTGTGGTAATTAATATAATTATTTGAGCTCAAAACACATTTGAAGGATTATCTCAGGTGATGTGTGTGAGTTAGGACAGAAGCCACGCCCATTCTCCAAATGCTCCAATCACAGCTGAGCAGGAGGAAAGACAAAGGCAGTAAATATCATTAAAAATACAGAATAATACCTGCAATAACCTTCCATTTGTCTCCAGCTTGTGAAAAATGGGAATAGTGTGAAGTTTAAAAGCTGTAAATTGGTATCTGAAGGTAAAACATTGGAGGATCATCAGGGGTTTTAAAGTTGCATCAACACTTTGGGACAATAAAACCACAGAAAGCATCGCTGCTAAGAATCAAAACTGGACTTCAGCTTTATTTCCTATGGAACAATGTATTTTTTGGTTTTTGAGCTCATTTTGTCATTCATTAAAAAAAGTGTGTGTGGGGGGGGGGTGTCAGAGAAATCATGCAAACAAGATGGAGTCGAACAGGATTCACAGAGTCTTTCTGTTTGCCATGACAGGTTTTTTCTTTTTTTTTTTTCCATCAGAGTCTGTCCGTCATGTTACAGAGGAAATGATTATCGTCACCAGAGGGGCCGAGCAACATTCAGTTTCTGTCCAGCTGATCCCAGAGGTTGATTAAAAAAGGTTTTCTATATTTTTAACTGATTGAGGAAAAAAAATGAATGCTGCGTATTGATCTTTGTTTTTTTTTTCCACAATCAGAAATCTTGTAATTAATGATTCGACACTGAATTTGGGTTGACTTTTTCACTTTTGATAGGAAAGGAGGCAGTAAGTTTATGCTTATTTCAAGCGTTCTCTTTGACGGAGGAAGTGAAGGAAATGAAAAAAATGTTTTGAACCTTCAGATTTTCATCGGTCTACTTTGTGTGCTTTTACTTTTGTCAAGGTTTCCCTCCGTTTCCCAGAATGACTTTGAACACCTCTGGGAAAAAAAGGCCTGATGCTGTGAAGTCAGAAGAAATTCAAACCTACGCTTTAAAACAAATTATGATATGTTTTTGGTTTATGAAACATTTCTTGCTGTCAAACTTTGCTGTAGCTTGTAGAAACATCTGAACGTGTCATCAGGTTGTCTGTGCTCGATCAGCTATTTAGGGTTTGTTTGAAGGACTCTCTGTCTCTCAGAAGTTGTTCTTGAGGTCCTCTGGATCCTGACAGATGTGGACAGAAAGTGAGTTTGCTCAGAGCTCTGGTTCATATTCACATTTGGGTTTTTGTCAGATTATTTGACTTCAGTCTCACTGATCCATCACATAAAGAAAAACAAAAACATAGTTTGTATTTTCCTATATACAGCTTTGTATCAATGTGCCCTCTGAATAAAGACGACTCACTTTGGCTCAGAACGGTTTTACTTTTAGCAACACAAACACGTCTGTAGGAGTTTGAAGAGCTGTTGGTTCAGTTCCAACACGACTGTCCAGCCTCTAACACACGAGCGTCAGGATTTATCATCACAGACCCTGATGAGGGGTTTGCTGTAAATGCATATGCACAACACAGGTGCGTGTTTTAGAGTCCTTACGCAGCATTTGGCTTTCAGTATTTTTGTTGTGGTTGAGGCTCAGTAAGACATGGAAAAACAGATTACTGTTCAGCTCCAATTTAGAAACAGAAATATGGCTTGAATAAGTTAGTGTTTTTTTAAATGAATTGAAAATGTGCATGGCACTCGGGTGTTTTGATTTTCCACGAATCTGCATAATATGTGCGAATGAAGAGGTAGTGATTTAGTTCCATTTCTGGCGAAAATGAAGACGCCAAACTGGTGACGTCTGGCTGATTTTCACAAACGAAAAGCTGTGACTTCAAATTTTGTCTGTCAAACATCAAAGACCGTTTGAACCTTTAAAAAGTATCGCTGGAGCTACAGGTACTGTGCGTCTACCGTAATGGAAAACTTTGGGGCCGATCACACTGAAATGTGCGCACTGGAATATAATAAACATCCCATCACATCTACCGGCATCACAAGGGCAACAACTACAGCCAAAATTCAAAATGGCCTGGTTGGACTCGGCCCAAATCTGGGCTGAGAACAAATTGCTGCTAAATCTCATCAAAACCAGCAGCCATGTATGAGCCAGACCTGTTACTCATTTGATCTGAATCACATGTGGTACTCAAGTGCCAGAACACGGCCATGAAAAAAAGCCACCAGTCAGTCACAATCAGCCTGATTTGTGATGTTTCTATTCATCATGTTAAGCACAGGTTATGATTAATTGCAGCTTGCACGTGTTCTGGTTGTAATAAACAGCAGGAGGAGATGTGAGTGGATTTTCCACAGTTTGCGTTCACAATAAACAAATGGCCACGGTTGAGTGTGAGACGTCATTCTCGAGCTTGACTGAAGGTGCTCACGAACTCTTACAGACGTGTGTGTGTGTGATAAAAGCTGAGAAACACCTCTCTGAGTTTGGGTCTGGACCCTCAATTTACATCCACCTGGTTCAACGCTCTGTTGGTCTTTGGGAAGTTACAGTTTTAAGATTATTATTAATAATATTAAAGCTTTTTAAACTCTCAGGCACAAAAAACCTATTTGGTGTTCATGTAATAACTGAACTGTGCTTTTACCCTCACTCATTTTTAATACAAAGTGTATCGTAATGACACAGGACTATTTACACATCTGAGATTGCTTGTGAATGGATTCAAACTTGCACCGCGTAGCAAATATACTCTACGAGAAAACATGAGAGAGATGAGAAATTAACTTTCAAACTAGAAACATTTGCCCTTTTCGGATTTCATGATGTTTGTGCCTCGGATGATCAGACGTCGTTGTTAAATTCATCTGAAAAGGAAAGGAACTGAACAGGTTTGAGAAATGTTCGCACTGGAAATGAAACTGACTTTGACCCTCATTTTGAACACATGCTGCGTCAACTTCATATGTATCACATCTCTTTATGTACTGTAGGATTATTTCTATAAGAAATCACGTCCATTATCACTTCAGTATCACTTTTCTGCGCCGTCTTTTCCCTCTGCCAACGTCAGCGCTGCAAAAATTAAATTATCAACATTTTAAAACAAAAGTGCCCAAAGCATGATATGAGCAAGACGATAAATAGAATTTGTTTCTTTGTCCTTGCTTTTTCTTTTGTTAGTTTTTTTTGTTTGTTTGTTTGTTTGGTTTTTTTTTTACAATCCATACTCCTTTGTCAGTTTACTTTGTTCATCGTGTAATGTAAAACTCGAGCACCGTCCTCAGACGTCCGTGTTGTTGCTCGTTGTGCATTCTGAGTCTGTTTGCTTTGGTCGCGCCCTCCTTTGGCATCGCTGCTGCAAAAAGAAAAAAAAGAAACCGAGAAGTAAAGCTACAGACAGAACATCGGTCTGAATTTTTTGGTATTTCATTGTTTTTGTCCCGGTTTCGAGAAAGAGTTTTCTTTGGAGGGAAACCTGCCGGGATTCCCAAAAGTCTCCAATAAATATCCTCGTCCAAAAAAATTGCAATGTTTGTTAGTCTGACAACTTCGTCTGAAAGTTCTTCTTCTCTGCTGGAAAAAAACAAAAAAGGATCTTTGGTTTGGTTGAATCGGGATTTTCTCCAGCAGGATGAATGTGGCTTTAAAGTCTCTGCTCTCCAGAAGTCAGTTCAGTCAAAACTGTAAACAGTCAGACGATGCTCACACTAAAGCAGCTAAATCTGAAAACGCCCTCGGAAAAATGCTTTTCTGAAAGATCTCCATCCACACCGAAACAGGGGGACAACAGGAGAACAGTAAAATCCTCTCTGTTGTCCATTTTTTGATCAGCAATACTGTTCACAGGGGCAAACGTCTTCAATCGTTGGATTTTAATGTGTTTCGATACAGACATCCTCACGCAGACAGTTTAAGTATTTCTTTGTTTTTGCTGTCTTGTAGTCCAAGCAGTGACTTGATTCTGGCTCATAAATGCTGCCTGCTATTGAGATGATTAAATCACTATTTTATGACGGTGAGGTCCTCTGACAACATCACTATGAACACAGCATCTGACATTTAAAATGAGCAATCACAGAGTAGGTTAGGGGCGACAGAAAGTTGTCTTCTTAAATTTACTGCCACACATCCAAAGACTACAGCTTATATAGTGTTTTTCCAAAGGCTCTATTTTGGTCAACAACAGCAACAAACCTATATGTTTGTCTATATGTGAAGTCAAAATGTGTGATTGTTTCTGCTGTCCCTTAATGCATGCCCCAGAGTTACGAGTCAGACGGTGACCAATTGTAGATGAAAATCTGCAAAGCTGCCGTCAGTATTTGTGCATATCATCACTATGGAACCTCAAACTCAAGAGGAGAACCAACACCAGAACCCAACGCAGCTGCTGCTCACATGAGCTTGTAAACGCGCAGGGTTTCTTTTGGCTGCACCAACACAACCTTTGTTCCCCAACTGCCCTAGTTGTTGGATGGTGATTGTGGCTTCTTACGCTCCTTACAAAATGAATCTCAAGCTGACGGGTCACCGCTTTAACACAGTGGATCAGCAATCATCGCAGTCAGTGCTTTACAAAGTGACCCTGTGGGACTTTCAGGGAGCGGTGTGTCACTGCACAAGGTGACTACTTTGAAGAGGACGGTGATTTGTTTGTCAGAGGAGAATAGTTACAGAAGTCGCGTAATGGTTTTGATTGCACCTTGCACACCAGAAACCTTTGATTTAAGCCCCCTGTTTTACTACTTTATATTTTTCCTGTTTTACTATTTACTACAGGTCCTTTTTGGACCAGATCTTAGTGTGGACGGAGAGCATAGACAGAAGGTAAAGGTGTGTTTTCAGATGTAGCTGTTTAAATGTGGCTGTGCTGTCGGCCAGTCTTTTTCAGTCGGGGGTTAATCCACCTCGATGGACTCGCTGCTCTCGTTCACTGGTTTACACTCGTTGGGAAGTCGCTGATGGCGGCTGAGCTGAGTGGCTTGTGTGAAGCTGCGGTCGCAACGCTCGCACCTGTCACAATCACACAACACACACACACACACAGAAACACACAAAAAAGACAGATTAGAGACAGTTATTAGTTTAAGATTGTGCATGAAGTAAAACACCATACTGTTGAAGAGAGAGAGCAGAGGACTTAAACAGCACACACACACATTCTCACACACACACACACACGCGCGCACACACCTCCCTGTTAACTCTAATATCCAGTGACAGAATAAAGTGTGTGTGAGGCCCAGCGAAGCAGCAAGCTGTAATTGTTACCCTGATCTTCACAACCTGAACGACAAATTACACACTCACACACACACACACAATCCACCTGTCAATAATCTATCTAGTGGGTTAGGGAGGGTAGTCCCATCTCACACAGCCTTTAACACACACACACGCACGCACACATGCACACACACACAAGCACAGACATAGCCAGGCCTGATAAAGCAGCGTCACTGTCACTTTCAATAGAAACAGAGAGGAGAGGGAGCTTTTAGTCTGAGCAGGAGGGGGGTTAGGGGGCAGTTAAATGTATATAAATGTGTGTGTGTGTGTGTGTGTGTGTGTGTGTGTGTATGTGTGAGTGTGTTGGGGGGGGGGGCTCTTCAAAGAGAAAGCTGTGTTGAGGTATTGGACTTAGCAGCCCTGAAACAAGACTAACATGCTGTTAGATAGATAGCAGGAGGGGGAGGGAGGGGGGGTGTTAGATAAGGAAGGAGAGGCTCGGCCCAGTGTGGACTGAACAATGGAAACTGGAATCTCTTTGACATGTGTTTTTGCTCATTATGTCACATAAATACATCCATAAACCAACTATCAGGGTGTTTACAAATCAGTTGACACTTCCTGTAGGAAACAGATGTTCAGATTTGTGTCAATAATAAAAAAAAAATTGTTAATTTGACTAGAGATGTGATTTTTTATTGACCACGCAGACATTGGTTTTATTTTTTACATGCTTCGGAGTTATGTTTGTCCGGATATCAACTTTTGTGTCTGTACAGTCTTATATCCAAGATAATCAAATCTAAAGTCAATTGGACTGCCAGTCAGACCAAACTAAAACCGGCAGTGTTCACAAAATGAAGGGACACTGCAACAAATGCAACAATGCAGCTCTCTTCTCTGTCTTTAATAGCAGTTGCACGCCATTGACATAAGCTGTGTCATTCTATTGCTTCACACACACAATACTTCACAGTCCACTTTGCTGTTTTAAGAGCGTTGACAATAAAAAAAATACCTCACTTTAAAATCCTTCCTAACACAAACTGAAAACTGCAATAATTCAAGTGTAAGAAGAACAAATTACACTGTACATATCCACGCACCTGCAATGGCCCTCGGGCAGTAAACTTTATCATCTGACCGCGCGTGTTATGATTAACGTGGCCTGCACTTGCCAGAAAACATGTTCATTTTGGAATATGTGTGGTGTCTAACTGCATGGCCACACTGGAAAGTGTCTTAACAAATGAGCTGCAGGTTGTGCAGCACAGCTAATATGTAAGTTTTCTTCATTTTGGACTTCTTAAAACTCACAAAGAGCTGCAGTTTTGCTGTTGGTCAATGACACAAAGCATTTTCGACATCCTCCATCTGGATCTAGCAAATACTATGACCTAGCATGAATGCATCGTCGTAAAATTTGTACTTTTCAGAAATTACATGAAAGCCAAGGACTTCAGTTCATAAGTATATTTAAATGTGTGTGTGAGGCTTCTTCCAGTCTTGTAAACAGCAGCATTCGTTCTGGAAACACTTGTAACGGACCGATATTCGATTCGAGTCTTTCTCATTTTGAAAATTTTCTTACAGCACACGAAAAACAAAACAGACCCGTGACCGATGTGAACCGCCGTCCAGGTGTTCATTCCTGCCCTAATTCGTCTGTAAATCTACAAAACCACAGCAGCTACCGACATCAAAGCTCCTCTGAAGCTTCTCTGTCACAGCGACTTATCCAGCAGGACAGACACGAAGACGGTTCTCCTGCAGAACAAAGAGTTTGCTGGCTATTGACCAGCCAGCGTCTCTCACTGGCCGCCTTCTTCTTTTCTTAGCGGGGAAAAATAACGTTGAGCGCTTCGTCCTGACAAAATGACAGAGGCAGCTTTAATCACTTTCCTTCAAGGATGAGTGAAGTTTCAGCTCACCTCTTATTTCGATCTTTTCTTTAACAGGGGACAGGCCGGGAAGAGAATAGGTACAGTCAGAGGTTCATCGGACGAATGGGACCAGAAAGAGGCAGACAAACGTGCGCAGGAAGTCTCCGTTAACAACACTGTTAAAATGTACATTAAATCGTCATTGTGAACGTGACGTGCTTGAGAATCAGCACCCAGCTCCGCAGACATACACAGCTTTTTAGCTTCTTTTAGCTCAGGCTCTCACCGAGCTTCCACATAAAACCTCTTCTGAGCCCCAAAGCCACCAAACAGCAACTAGCCCGTGAAGACATCTGAACACCTAAAGGCAGTGGAAGATGAATTTATTTTCCACATTTAAAGACAAACAGATCTGGATCATGTAGACTGATCTTCAGTCTACCCGGGTGCAGTTCTGAACCTGCATTCTGGCACTATGCTCTTTGACTTGGAAATTAATAAGATAAAAGTAGAAACTTTGACTTATTTTATAAATATTGTAAATTGTATGTTCTTATGTGACAATGTGTAAATGATTTTTTTGTCTCTCTTGTAAAAGAGATGATGTCTCTCTGGGTTTGGGACTATAGGTAGATACACAAACACTCCAATGAGTGTGACAGATGTTAAAATTGTTAAAAGAAGCCTGAAAAAGCAGGAAACACAAAATTACTTACTGTCTCACAACTGAACCAAACCAAAAGACAAGACTTTATGTTTTAAATCTACTTGGCATGCACAAAGCTCCCTCTTTTGCTTCCTTCAGACCTCTGGAGGATGCTGAAAGTTGTGATGTTGCGATTGCTTCGTTTTAAAGAGCCTGAATACGGTAGAACAGCAGAGAAAACAGCATTTTGACAGGCTCCACAGTCCAGCGAGTATCGGTGCTGAAAAGCTGCCGACCACACAGAATCCCTGCCTCCGTCTCCTCAGCGGGAAAATAAAGTTGAGCGTTTTCCTCCTGACAAAGTGACAGTGGCAGCTTTAATCTATTCGCCGCACCGTCCAAAAGGAGATAACTCCCCGAGGCCATCGATCTGCTAAAGATTTCTGACGCCCGTCCATGATTGTCTTTGTCCCGCTCTGCCTCCACCGAGACTCTGAAGTGCTGATGAAAAGGTTCGGGGTTTCCTCCGATTGCTTATTAAGAACGCTGATTTGCTTTAACCGGATTTCTCGCCTTGTCGTTTCACTTTTTACACCGTGATCTCTTGTTCCTCCGCGCTCTTCCTCTCTCTTATTTCCTTACTTGTTCTTCTCGCCCTTTTGCTCTCTGCGTCGATGACAACTTTGGATTTCTCTGATTGCTTATTAAGAACATTAATTTGTTTCCCCTGCAGCGTTCCCCTGATACGTGTCCCCTAGATTCGCCCCAACTCAACTCCCTCATTTTGCTTTCTTCACTTTCTTTGATATCTCTTACTCTTTTGCCCTCTCCCCTGTGTCACCCTCCTGCCCTCTCTCTGAATGCTGACCTCTGTGTCCACTGGGGGAATCTTTATTGTCCTCCACTGCTGACGGGATGACAGCCTGACAACAGCAGCTTCCAGAAACCCCTAATTGCAGTGTAGCTTGCCCTCTAATTATATCAGTCTTCGCTGAGTAAAAAATGGAAATGAGCAGCCTCTCAGCGTGGAGAGATTCATTACCAGGCTGCTTACTGCCGCGATCGAGCTGCTTCTGTATTTGCGCTGAACGTTGTGTGTGCAATTTTACTGGCGCTCTCATCCACAGTGATTTACAAGCAGCAAAACACTGGAATGAGTGGGGATTTTCCACAGTGGTTAAAATCACAGGAAGTCACTGGCAAGCAGAGCAAAGGTCAGCGGTCACAGCCGCCACGACAGCAGTTGTCACAAAATATTCACACGTCCACAGAGAGATCATGAATAATGGAAGTGAGCTGTAACAAGAAATAAGGTCCTAAAAAGACAGAGGGGCTAGCTTTTCTTTTGTTTGTGCCGTTCCCAGAACGAGAACAAGACTTTTCCTCCTGGCCCGCACCTTCACCTCCTTTGAGATGCGGAGCCAAACTGATCTAAAATTAAATACAAAAGGTTTCAATTTTGTACTTAGAGCAAGAGTTAAATTTCTCAGAGGAATCACGACGCTGCTATTTTGCTCCCATTAAAATGTTCTCCTTTCTCACATGAAGCAATGCACAACATTTCCAACTCGCCCTGACTCTAAGTTGTACTTGCCGGCTGGGAGCACTTCACATTCTGATTGTAAACCTATTTCCTGCAAATGGATCCATCTTCATGGTTCCAGCAGTGAACCCATTTGAGCGAGATGACATGTTGTAAACTGAGATGCTGTGAGAAGTTAAAGCTGCTTCACTTTCATTTGCTTCACTGAAAGCTCACTTTGTTCAGTCTGACATGTCTGTTGTCTGACTGCAATGGTGTTCTTCAACCAGCAGGAGACCAGCAAATGCATTTCAGATTCAAAGCAATCCATGCTGCCTTTGACCCTTGGGTTAGACCAACGTATCACTAAGCTTTATATGTTCAATTGGCCATTGCTTTGCTTCTATCTGACAGTTGAACCCAGCTGAACCACAGATAATATGTTGTTAACAAACACAAACTGAGAGCTCATGTTGGTTTCCAGCCTCTAGTCTCTCTCCTCAGTATCCCATCACAGATGATCACTAGATTGTCAGAGAGAGAGAGCAGTCAGAGCTGCACTGATCATCTTGACAACAAAGGTAATGTGAGAAGTATTATTTTAGGTTCTTCTCCATAGACATCATCATGGACGACATTATTATTTCCAGCTAGCATCATCATAATATCAGTGCCACTATAAATCTGAGGGACCACCTGTAACTTGTTGCTTGACTGCTTCGTGGAAACATGATTTGTCAGAAAAAGTGACACTCTTTGTTGCTAGGATGCCAGAAGGTGAAAGTTAAAGTGTCAGGAAGTTATAGTGAAGGTGTCAGTGGTTGTTAGCTGGGCGTCATATTTAGGTGAAACTGGTCAGGACAGCCGGAGTCTGCAGAGGGCGGGGGGGTAGCAGAGGGTTGGGTGGGTAGGGGGTACTCACTGTTACTTACTTGAACGGCTTCTCCCCAGTATGCGTGCGAATGTGGTTGTTGAGCGTGGTGGCACCGGCGAACGCACGGCCGCAGTATCCACATTTGAAGGGTCGGTC
This sequence comes from Datnioides undecimradiatus, assembly GCA_008933995.1. Lineage (NCBI taxonomy): Eukaryota > Metazoa > Chordata > Actinopteri > Lobotiformes > Datnioididae > Datnioides > Datnioides undecimradiatus. The sequence goes on from WARS01000015.1 coordinate 16,217,808, forward strand.
GCTTGAGTGCGTCACCACGTGGTTCCTCAGATCTGACGGCTGGGAGAAGGACTGGGAGCAGTGGCCACACTGGTATGGTCTGAGAGAGAGAGACAGGTGAGGAAGTGAAGGCTGTGTGTTGCTGCAGAGAGCTTCAGTGATCAGTGGTTTGAGGTTGGTAGAACCTGAAATATTACTTTGCAGATCTGTAGATATGCTAATTTTGGCCTTTACAGTACGTCCTCCAGCTCTGTTCTTACTCTATAATCATTTGTAATAATACCTCATTTCAAGAAATCATTTATTTCTCTGTTCACTCTTAGCACTTCGTAGCGATGGAACATTGTAGATTTGTGTTGAATATTGTTTTTAATTGTTCTGTGAATTTTGTTGCTTTGTTTCTACAACTTTTCTTCCTCACGCAGCTTAATTTCCTTTCCTAATAAAAGAGTGAAGAGACAAAAAGGGGCTGATGTTGTGCAAATTGCAAAAGGCCAGAGATGAGGCTGTGACATGCAGAACAGGTACATACACGGAAGGACGCACCTACACACAGATAAGTACACAAATAAACAAAACACTCACACAAACACACATTAAGACGTAGAATTAGATGGAGAGGGATGAGGTAAGTAACCATAATGTAAGGTCTGCAAACACAGATAGCCTACACACACACACACACACTCACTCACAAACACACACACACAGGGCAGGGGGAGTCGGACACTGCTCCGGTAACCATGGCAGCATGACCCTCATCAACAATGCAGGCCGAGATCATGACTGGACCATCTATCACTGTGTGTCTGTGTGTGTGCGCAGTTAGAGAGAGTAAGATAGAGACAGTAACAGAACAAGAAAAGAAGATAGAGATAGATATGAAGAGACCGTGTGTGTGTGTGTGTGTGTGTGCGCACGCGTGCGTACACGTGTGTGTTAAGGCCAAATGGGAACTCGCAGTGGGAGTGAATCAGACTGAAACAAACAGCCAAACAGTAGCTGTGTGTCTGCTAATAGAGTGTCCTGCTTCCATACAGCAGCAGATCTAATCTTACACTGTTTCTATTTATTGAGCTGAACACACACTCTCCTGCTATCATTATCTACTTATTTTGTTTCAACTTACAGGACACATCCAGTGTGACCGCGGACTCTGCTCATATCTTGCATCATCTCTCTCTTTTCCATGATCGTTTTTCCAGCTTCTATCTCATTTATAGACGGAAGAACCCGTAAGAACCTTTCTTCAACTCAAATATCCAGACACAGACTGTTCTGCTGGTTATTAAAACTTCTCAGATCAAGCACCAACGGAAGGACGAGGACCATAGACACAGATCCATGAAAGAACCAGGGTGTCAGTCTGAACATAGACCTCCTTTAAAGATGAGATCAGAGTTAAACTGCATGAATTTGAATTTTCCACATTTTAAACATTTGACAAGAGCAAAATGACTAAATAATAATAGTTACTAAACAAAATAACTAATAAGTAACTAAAAAACAAGCACTTCATACCTCACACATTTATGGGCTACCATCATCATCATCATCATCACCACCACCACCACTCTACACCTGCCGCTCAATGTAATTCAAAACAATCATAAATGAGACATTGTAAATAACCATCACTGTGTTTCTGAGCCACATTTCACAAAAATGAATTCTTCATGATGTTGTATAGTTTTTCTTCAAAAACATTCTCATTTAAAGTCTGCATTTTTATTTTTGTTCCACAATCCTGAAGAATTATAACATTTGACTCCTATATGCAGCACTAATCACCATGGTATGAATGTCTTTCTCCATATAAATCCCTCTGAGACATACTGCATATTCCCTTCTCCACGTCTTCACTGTTTATCACCGGGTATCGCTGCATACTGAATTACCACGTTAGCTGCATGTCTCTGCAGCGCCGCGACCGGGACAAATTCCCGTGTGCTTCCTGTAGTCAGAAAATAAAGCGATTCTTATTCTGAAACCAATAAGACAAAACTCTGACATCAGTACCTTACAAATAGGTAAACACCCCAGAACTAGAATAAAACAAATAGACCAACATCTTCAGCGCTCCAATAAATCGCAAACACCTACTGTACCCTGAGAGGACGGGGAGAGAACACACACACTCGCACGCAGAGGAAAGTAATAAGAGTAAAATAGTGTAATATAAAATCGAAAAATTCTCACTTGCAGTTTTCCACATAAAAGGCGTCTCGCCGTGGGGGTCGGTTCATTTATCAGCCGGCTGGTCTATAAGCTCACGCCTCAGTGGGCCGCACCACTATTTATTAGGTGGGTTTTCTATGAAGAGCTGCATTGATTGTGAATAGTTTAAGTTGATGAATGTGTGGATATTATTTATTAAGGCAGCAGGCCGGGAGATTAATGCCCGGTTATTGTTTATTACAGTGGAGAGAGAAGGAGGAGGAGGTGAAGCATAAACACCTCCATCACACCACACACACACACACACACACACACACAAGCACACACAGAATATCTGCACACACAAGCACATGCAAATATGCTCTTGTGCACAAATAAACAAATGGCCAAACTTTTGCACACAATCACACATTTGCATGGGTTACCACACACACACACACACACGGGTAGTTGTGCTGTACTGTCGCTCAGCATCAGCTTCATGCAAACCTGCAACTCACAGTTCAACTAAACCTGAGTTTAATGCATTAAACTTAAAACTTAAAAGTTAAAAGCTCTTGGCGTAATCACGACGGAAAGGCAGGACGGGAAAACATTTCACGATGACGTGTTTAGTCATGTTTTCATACGTTTGAGGCACATAAACACAAAAAAACAAACGCTCTGTGACAAAGCGTCGAAACCACATTCACAGCAATGATCCCGGCACAGTGAATGCAGGCAAAAGCACAAATCAAGTGAGACCCTGATTCAACTTATTCACTTCACTGTATAGGTTAAAAGCAAGTGCACATATATTTTCCCAAGGTGATCATAGAGGCGATTGTCTTACATGAATGCAAAAGACCGTGCCGTGTTTCGGTGTCCTCAATTTCATGGATGTGTCACTCGAACCAGACTTTCTGCTACTAAAAGCAACACGTGCAGTCTTAAAATGAGTTTTTAACAGTTCTTCTTCTCAAACACACACACACACACACACACACACACACACACACACACACGCACACACACACATATATATATATTCAAGAGATCTTACAACTTCGAGCTTTAAAACCCTCTCTGTTTTGTTCTTTTTTACTAATCTGCTTTACAATCAACACTGCTGCTCTCGGGCGGTTGTGTGGTGCGGCTAACTGAGCAGCACCTCTCCTGGTGCCCGTTAGCATCGCACAGTTATTCAGTCTGACGGTGTTACAGTGTGTTGACAGCACAGACAGCCACATATGTTCAGAGTCAACACGGCGACAGGCTTACAAAAACACAAAATAGCTCCGATTTGGTTCACAGACAAACTAATATTACTTAGTTTGGATGAGCGATGAGAGTAGAACCGGCTGCCATGTTGTTCCCACTTAGCCTGTGTGTGCATGTGTGTATGTGTGTGTTTGTGTGCGTGTATGTGTCTGTGCGAGAGAGATCTATAAAATTAGTCATTTTCAACACGTCTGTGAAATGCAGTTCAGGACAATAAACCTTGTGTCGCCTTTCAGCGCAACGTGTGGTAACAACAACAGAGTCAGTGTCAACGTGTCGCTGTGTCCGCACCTTTAACACATGAGCCGATGAAAGAGGCAGAATGTGTGTGTGAGGCCCAAACTGCATGCCAACCGGCTCCTCACTGCTCCCATTATTAAGACTACATGGGAACAAAGTTTCCTGGCCCACATGCATGTTTTCATTGCATGAAGACGGAGGTCGGAGGTCAAGAGGGGGGTCACTATTGGGGGAGGCATGGGTCTAGTTGCCTGTAGGAAATAAAAAAAGCAGACGGCTGTGTTCAGCAACTCAATCAGATCACATTAAAACAAGGAAAGGCAGGTTGTTTACGTATAACTTTGTCATAAAAGCCTCGATAAATCAGGCTCAAACACGGCAAATGTGGGAACAGAGAAGGTTTGACCAACCTGGAGATTATCGGTTACATCTACCCAAAATAAGTCACATCAGTGTCCTGAATAGCATCGTATTAATTGAAATGAATCAGTGAGATGTCGAATCAATTTGCTATATGAACTGTGTAAAAACAAGGGTCATTTTCTTGGTATCATTAAAGTGATTTGGCTCGTGCTGCTTGCTCATTTCTGGCTAAGGATAAAGCTGATGTTAATTTAGCAAAACGAATAAAGACAATAAAAACACGCATCCTCAGTGCCTGGCATGATTTAATGACTCTGTGCAACGCAACTCCACCGTCAGCCAAAAGCTTAAATTAAAATCCATCTCATTATAAGCTGAAAGGTGAGAAGTAAACATCATTTCCAGATGAGTATAAACATTCTCTATTAGGACTCCAAACCGTAGCTATAACTGATGCACCACACAATCCCAAAGATATACTTTCCCTCTGTGGCTGTTTGGCTCTGATGATGGAAAATGCAAGTTATCACTGAGAGCAGCAGAAGCAGAAATTGTAGCGTGAACAAAAAACGGAAAACAAAACGACGACACTGGATCTCTAAATAACAGCAATAAGCATCGCAGACAAGTTTACTCATGTGCCTGGGGGTAAAACATGATTCTTAGCATTCTTAGTTTTTATTTTCTGAGTTTTAAAGTTGATTTTGGGCTGAGTAAATATACGCGTGTGTGCGTGTGTGTGTGTCTTTGAGATTGCAGTATGCAGTGATGCAGAGTGAAGCGTGCTGATTGACCCGCGTGGAGTCTAATCCATATGGAGTTATATCTGCGCTGTGAGGACGACTCCTCCGTCCGCCTCATATGAAGACATTATTCCCCCGAGACCAGCAGCTATAAATCACTGCTCCCGCCTCGTCAATACACAATCAATGGCCCTCTGAACACGCTCGCACACGCACGCATCTACTGTATGTATGTGAGCTGACATGCGCACATCCAAGCACAAATAAAATCACTTGGTAACCCCTCAAACAAACACATTAGACTTCTTCATCTACTCCTCAATTTTGTCTTTTTCACCATCATCCATCTCGGTTTCTTTCTCCTTCTCCCTGTCTCTCTTTGACTGTATTGACCTACCTATTAAAGCAGAAAGCTTGCATAATGTCCTCTCATCAAGCAGCTGAATTCATCAAAGAAGCCTAGGACACCGACCAGGCTAACACGAGACAATATCGTGTCATCACAGAAAGTTATGGATTATGGGCATTGTAGTTTAGTCACAGTCATGACAGACAGCCTGTGAACCTTTTTATGATGTGTGTTCCAAAGGACGTGGGAGAGATCCAGTCTCACCACTGTCTGTCATTGTTTTAATGGTGTGTTCACTGAGCGTGGGTTTTGTTCAGTTGTCCATGCTTACATGTAAAGGGCCAAAACATAAAAATACAAAAACACATTTAAAAAAAAAACAGCACTCAAAGAACAACACGTGAAATTTACTTTAAATGCACTGACTTCTACTTTAACATGTTGAAATCGCTCATGCAGATGCGACACAAAGTATTTATTATAGTGGCAAACATGACAGATACAAATATACTTTGAATGAATTTCTACAAGCCCGTCCATCACAGTGACGGATCATTATTTGCTACTCCTGCGGCTACACACTGGGGAAAAAAAAAAAAAGCATAAAGTAATTTCTCAACACATCTGTGTGTCCAGCAGGGACAACACACATCTGTGTTAGTGTTAAATGCAAATATGTCCTCATTGTTGGGTGATAAATCTCCTAAATGTCAACAGAGAAACAGTCTTGTTTTAGCCTGACATGCAAACATTTTCAGTTAATTGTGTTTTTTGTGAATTTTCTCAACTCACGGGGCAGAAAGTGAGCTTTGAAGGTTTGTATTTTATTTAACTATGAAGCCGCAGTTCAGTTAGAAACTATTGGTGCTGGTGATTACTCACAGTGCCACTCTCGCCTCAAAACTACCCCTGGGTTTAGGGACAAACACAACAAAAATCATTTCACAGTCCCAGAGGAAGATGAGTAGATGATGAAGAAACACTTAGATATGACTACTCCAAGTCCACTGTGATGTGGGTTAGATGCTCAGGTTGCAGCCTTAAAGTCTTAAGTTACGTGTTGCGTTCGCTGCTGCAGTGGAGTTCCACCACGCAGCTGAGGCTAGTTACCAGCTACAAGCAACTGATAATTAGTACGAGGAAACCAGTGAGTTCCCAACAATAATTCTGTGCCAAACATGTGGAAAAATGTATTACATTGTAACAAAATACAAGTTAACAACAGTATGCACATTAATTTGGAAAGTTGTACAGTTTCCATTGAATATCAAACAGTAACAATACACATTCCTAAATGTCTGGAAGCTGATGATGTTCTGGAGGAACTTGAGCCTTTAATGTTTAGCATCTTAACATTTAGTCAGACTTGTTTGTAAATGCCTCATATTCCATCTGAATAAGCTAAAAGTGATCAAATGGACATTTTCCTTTTTTTAAAGGACTAACAAAACTTATTCCTGTTGGACACCATAGTTACGTCATTACTGAAATGTACGTGTTCTTTTTACGCTCTGAGGTCTTCGGTCAATAAAAAACATGCAAAGTCTGAGTCTAAATCAATGCCCTGATGCTGCTTATTATTCTGAATGCTCTTTGAGTACAAGCTAAAGCAAATATTGTTTATCAAGACAATTCGATCATCATTGTGTGAAAACATCACTATAAAAATCAGTGGCATCGAAGGACACATCAAAACCAAAAACTTTTTCAGGCTCATGTTTGGGAAAACTTCTTTCCTTGGCAATTATCTCAACACATTGTTCCAGAGGCGGTGATAGATTTGAACATTTAAAATACGATTACTTCTAAGATTATTTTGGTCCTTATTCCAGTCCATGAGTGATAGAGAATGTTAAATGTTAAATGTTTGTATGGAAAAACTGAAAAACCCATGTGCTGAGTCCAAATCATTGACAAGGTACTGCTGGATGGTAAAAACAAATGACAAAATGACCATTTAATTCCTCCATAAAGTTGACTCTGTGATGATACACGCTTTCAATCAGCTGTAAACTTTCTGTCCTGTGATATACAAGCGTGATTATGCCCATATACACATACATGCTACATTCATAAACAACATCAACCACCACAATGAGACTTCAGTTGTGAACACAGAAGATCAAAGTGCTTAACCAAAATACGGCATTTCAGTTAAAGCGCTAATGACTCTTTTAAACACCAGTGCAGTAAACACATCAATCATAAGAGCAGTGGTTATTAATTTTGTTCATTGCGGAGGTTTATACCGCAATGCTTTTGTAGTATGTCAAACCTGTAAGTGGAAACGCGTTTCTGCTCGGATTTTTTTTTTCCTGATTCATCACTCATCGCCATCACAAAACTTAAACAGTATCCTGCATCTCGACACCAGTTTGAGACTGGATCGAAAGCACTTCCAAGGCCTCATTGACATAAACAAACTGCTCCTCCGATGATGGATTTTGTTGAAATGACACAGAGGGGGAAAAAATGACACGGAAGACGAAAAAGTTCCGAAAAAGAAACACTCAGCAGAAAAAAAAACAAACCTGAAAGAGATGGAGCTGGTGAAGGAGGTGTGTGTGTGTGTGTGTGTGTGTGTGTGTGTGTGTGTGTGTGTGTGTGTGTGTGTGTGTTTTAAGCTGATATAAAGAGCCATCAGTCTTCAGCTCCAAATGTTCCCATCAAGTAAACATCAATAAATATGTATGAAGGGAGAGGGAGAATGAGAGGGGGAGAGAAGCGTTAAGAAATCATGAAGGAAAAGAGAGAGATGTAAATGGTGGAAAAGCCAGAAGGCTCTCCTCACAGAGCAGCCATAATGTCTTTACCAGCAACATAAAGGGTGTTTGCATGGTAACAGCTACAATTCCCCTTGGCACAGGTGTTCAACCATCTATAGAAACCTCTTAAACCTCACTAAGACAAGAAGCACACCAAAATGACCACGAAATTACTGCTTGACTCCCATAAGACCCCAAGATCCCTCTGAATGATCTTAATAGCCACCTTAAGGACACTTTGCAAAAGGATATTCTAAAGGATGAGGAGAAGCTCCTAGAAGACTCCAAGTTGCTCCTCAATGACCACAAGACCCTAAAGCACCAGTAGAACCTCCTCGTTTAGTGGGTTCTTTTGTGTTGGCATTAACTTAAAACAATAATGTCCTGAGTCTGAGACAAAGGAAGACTTCTGGGATGTTGTACTTATTGTGAGTGCATTGATGGTTAGGCTTACTGTAAACAAGTTTGTTGAACACTTGCAAAATTATTGTCATAACTGCTTTTTGGAAGTACTAATAAAGGAAACCCTCAGTAACATACCAAGACTGTGCTTTTTCTGACGTGCCAGTTTAGATCGATGCTTGGGATATTTGCTGGCTCTGAGAAACTCTACCCTCCTGCTACAGGTTTGTAATATTTTTCAAGGTGCCATCGTGTCATCTTCTGAGGTTCTGTGTATAATGATGGAGCAGAAAAATAAAAAGTGATTAATGGATCATCAGCATTCAGATGGAAACCCAGAAAATGCACTGTCTGGTCAGGGCTAGAGGATGTGAGCTTGAGAAGAGGACTTAAGCTTTTAACATAGGAAGAGTGATGCTGTGATGGGCATACTGGCCTAACCCCAGTCCATAGGAGTTTGAGGTACACAAAGGCCTTGGAGCTCCAGGACTCAGGTCTGTTTGGCTTGTTCAGCTGAATTTTATCTGCTCCTCTGTCCCATAAAACCTTCCTATTGACAGGCAGCTCCACATCGACCCTCCCTCCCTTCTCCATATCCAGCCCACATTTTTCTTCCCTATGAGTATTAGTTTATTGAATAAGTGGCATCTGTTTTCCTGGCCCCGTCACCGTAAGGCGAGGTATTTCTCACTGACGCACAGCACTGATTTATACGCCGCTCTGACTCTCGCCGCAAAAAATAAAGCTAAGCAAAAAATTTCCAATACATCCTCCGTCTCTCCCAACACACACACACTCAAATACAAAAACACACACATCACATCTCCTCTTCTTCCCCCCTTCCTCCATCCATGCTGTATATAATTAATTTGGCAGATGTTATACACACTCAAACACTTTTACACTCTCTTCACTCTTACGCACAAACTCCCACTTTCTGTCACACACAAATGGTGCAATGATGACAACCAAACCAACCACAGTAATAAATTACAACTTAATGTCTTGTTTCCCAGCTTGCTCTGAAAAACAGCAACAACAGGTTTTTTTAAAAACTCAAATGTTTAATCTATAGCAGTATCCCTACTGGCTATATTATAAAAGACACAGTATACAGTATCCAAAAAGAAATAGATTGAAAATAAATTTTTATTCTCTTTTCAGGCATCGGAAGTTACATGAAACACTCTTGTAACTACCTGGATTAGCTTGACACCAACACTACCAGTGTGAAATATAAAAAGTATTTATAGCACTTTTCTAGTTGTCTGACCACTCAAAGTGCTTTACACTACAAGTCTGCATTCACCCATTCACACCATACAGAACTGAGGAAACAAAGGAAAACTAACCCATTCACACACTGATGGCACAGCATCAGGGGCAATTAGGGGTTAAGTGTCTCACCCAAAGACATTTCAGCATGCAACCCAGAGGAGCTGGGAATTGAACCACCAATCCTCTGATAGGGGGACAACTGGTTCTACCACTGAGCCACAGCCACCACTTTTATCTACAATGTCTCAAACCTCCCGAACAGCTTGAACAACATTGTCTGTTTTCTACCCAAAAATGTGCGCAACAGGGCATTTATTGGGTTATGGACTCATATTCCAGTACTTTGACTATGACGAAAGTGGATCTATCTGTTTGATGGCACTTATTTGTCAGTTATATAAAGATGTTGGTAGCATTTAAAAGCAGACATGAACATGTGAAGAACTCACAGTGGAGAAGATCAAGTTTACAATTAATTTACAGGATCATTTACTAACACTCTTTCTATATTGAAATGCTGACGGTTGAAACAATTAGATGGAAAACATCCAGATAACCATCGTTTGTGACCTCTGTACATTTGAAAAGCTGTAAGGAATAAGCTGTTTGTGATATTATACCTATTCAGCAATGAAATTTAAATTTCTAACATTTAAAATTACCCCCAACTTCTATGTTAATGAAAACTTCTAAAACATCTTAACAGATGCTCACTTACCTGTCTGGATTCTGTGGACAGACATGCATCTGCAGCAGGATCCTCTGGGTGAAGGTTTTGAAGCACTGGCCACACTTCCACAGGTGCCAGTCGCTGAAATCACTGCTCAGCTGACTGGTGGAAGTTGGGCTCGCCAGGACTCGCTGATTCTTTGACCCCAGTTGGCCAAAACTGGAGTCCGAAGGAACCCCGGCCCCGACCTTGTCCAAAAGGGAGAAATTCCTAGAGCAGGGGGAGTGAGGGAAGACCATGGAGCGCATGAGGGTGGCAGAAGGGTTGGAAGAGGAGGAAGATGATGATGAGGAGGGTTTGCCATTTTTGGTGAAGGACTGAAGGGACTCCTGCCTTGTCATAGCTTCCACCACCGTGCCTGGGACATTTACTGGAGACAAAAGAAAAAGAAAAGAAAAGAAACAGTAATGCAGTTAATAGGTGGTCTCAACTCAAAAGAATGAGTTTTGGAAGAGACATTTACAGTAAAATTCAGCTGTGGACTTTTTAGTTAATATTGAAACCACAATAATTACTATCTACAAGCTTGCTCATTGAGACATGCTGTGAGGATATAAAATTAAAACAGTTTATATCACCTGCACACAAGTTCAGATTCTCTTACAGCTGTGACTACTCTATGCCTAACTTTATACCATGTGCAAAGCAGCGCAGCACAACTGCCTTTGCTAGTTTTCTGACCAGGGTGCCCACATGGTGTAAGTAGCAAATGTACTTGAGGCCATCTGTGTACCCATGGATGTGTGTCTTAAAATGAAGTGTGGTTAGTCACGTTGTTGTTGTACTCTTGAGGCAGCAGAAATCGACTGTGCTATTGACAATAAAAACTAAAATAAATACTTTCTTGCTACAAGTTAATTTACTGCTACTATAACAAACAAAAGACATTCCTGTTTTAAATATGGCCACCCCTCACCTTGTTCAGTGAAATACCACTTCCAGCACTCTTGCCATGCTTAGATCATTGACTTAACCTTGTAACCTCCGGACCTCCTCCACTGTGTTCCAAGCGATGACCATTCGGCCTAAATTTCCAGAACCAAAGTTCAACCATGTAATTTTTGGTTGCAACCCAGTGTTCAATTAGTGATCTTACATGTTAAAAGGAGTCTATTGATGTGGTTCTGCATCTGTTTAGGATGACTCCCTGTGGATGTACTCTAGACACAACATACTTGAGGAGTTAAATGTCAGACTTGGCCAGGGAAGTCTCACGATCCACGGGCAAAGCTGGAAGACGTGGCTGTGTTGAAGGCCAGCTCGGCTATTTTGGCCAGCTGAAATCATCTAAGGCACACTACCACAGTCAAGTCAAGAAGGTGCTAATTACAAAGAATATTTTTGACCTGCTGCTGCTGCAACCCAGATTAAGACAAATGCTAAAGAATGGATTAGACAGGTATACCAGCTCACCCATTGTTAGTTTTTAGATTTGACCCCCTATATGTCTTCATTTTATCTGTCACTAGGACAGTTTTTTTTGTCTGTGTGCTGTGTTTGATGAATAAAAGTTATTTTGAGTTTGCCGTTATGATGGAAACAGAAAGCCAGCCGCAATGTCCTAACTGAGGCCAGATCTGCCTGGCTAGCCCAGGGCAAAGTGCAGCTCCTGGTTCCAGTGAATGGAATTATGGGTTTAGTTAGGCTGTTTGGAGTCTGTTCGTTAGTACAGTTACAATGACATGCTGTTCCCCTCTGTGACCACAGAAATGTTTCTCAAACTATGGCAGTGACTCAGGGGCCAAACTGGGCCTCAAGCCTGTTTCTGGTGGGTAACCACATGATGGTAGTCCTGGTGAGTTTTAATTTAGTTGGACAAAGCTACTACAATGTTTACTGTTACGACTACTATTATTAAGGCTACTACTCCTGGGGGTAGCTGTGTCCTTCAGAGATAGACAGAGAACGGGTTGTCCACTTATCAAAAGATTGATGGTTCAATCACATGCTTCTTTTAGCTGCATGTCAAAGTATCCTTGGGGAAGATGCTGAAACCCAAGTTCCTCCACAAAGCTCATTGGTGAATGCATAAGTTTGAACGCTTAATTTCCATTCTGAAGGGTGTTTTGAATCATCACTGTCTAAATAGGTGAATATATGTGTGTGTGACATGTATTGTAAGGCACTTTGAGTGGTCAGCAGATGAATAAGACGATATGTAATTACAGACATTACCATGCAGCCATGCTCCCACTAATGTTAGTCCCTATGCATTTCCTCATCTTCTACTACTTTAACTACTACAACAGCTACAACAACATACATGTATAATAATGCTAACAATACTGCTATTATTACTTGAACAACTACTGCTATTAATAGCTCTTCTATTATTTTTACAATAGGTTGTTCTAGTGCTATTTACTATGTCTATAATTGCCACCAATACCACTAAATTCCTGCTGCTACTTCCTCTATAGCTGCTGATTTTACTACTGCAAGTAGAGCAACATATAATGATAGTACTAGTGCTACTACTACTACTTCAGCGTGTGCTTTACAAAGCTACAGGTGTTAAATCTACCATTGTACCAATTGTAATACTGTAACCAGCAGTGCTAATACAATTATCAGAACTAGTCTCAGAAGAAGCATAAGAACATTAAAGTACAGTCTTAGTTTAAGTTAACCTCAATCTATATATTATTTTAAATATTGGTAGAATTATTCTTTGTATGATTATTCATTGTATTATCCTTTGTATGATGTATTCTTATGGTTTTTATGTTGTTCTCACAAATGTATGTATTTGGCAAGACACTTCTTTTTTCTGTTAATTCTGTTTGATAAGTGCTGTGTAACAAAAACTATGACAATAAATGCATCAGGCAGATAAGTGAACAGATATAGGATGCAGAAGTGTTGCTGGTGAATAAAACAGTCAAGTACAATAACATTAACTGGAAAAAACATTATATAAAAGTGTGTAAATTAGATTTTGGGTGTACCAGCTGATGCCAGCTGTCCTCACTTGACCCAGAATTCAGCTTTGTTCTGTTCTGTGGTCCGACCAACTGACAGACCTGGACTTCATAATCCTTCATTATGTTTGAAATGACATTAAGAGGGCTTGTCTTACTTTAACTTGCTGTAGATGGTTTCACTTTTCATTCTGTAAAACTGGTTTGTTTGGAAAAACTTGGCATGTGGACTGGCAGGAAGTCGAATCATCGGACTTACTCTTAATCATCTGACTTAATCAGGTATTAAACGTAATGGCCAATGGGTTCTTTTAGAAGGCAAAGACGAGTTACTTATTTTGTTCTTTAGGTGTGACGACTGTTGGGATTCAATTATAAGAGGCCAGTATAGAGAGACTTTTTAAATATACAGTTCACTAATAAATAAAACTATGTAGCCCCCCCCCCAACATTGCTGTACTGCACCTCTGCAGTCAGGCCTTCATAACCATTTTCCATCCTTCATCAGCTCACCTCTGCCATCAGGCCACCAGGCTCCATTGATCCACTAATAACCTTATGAGGAGATAATTACACCATCTGTAAGTTGCCCGACGGCACTATTGACACCCGCGTTACGCGCCGCTCGCCAACACTTAATTCATTTTGCAACAAACATCGCATATACAAAAAATGCAAGTCAATACGGTTTGGGTTGCGCATGAAATGCATCATCAAAATGGGAGAATTATGCAGATGCAGTTTGCAACATTGCAGAGTCTGTGTTTTCTTTCTTTATAAGGGGTGTGTTCTCTTCCAGAGGGGTGTGACATGAATACAAACTGAACACAGACTGTGATCTCAATGACAGAGCTGAGTGCAAAGTGTGAAAAGCAACTCTTAAGGCAGAAAAGAAGTGCGTGCATGATACTGTAAAGAACCGGGTTTGAATATCACCCTGTGTATCTGCATCAGTCCTCCTGTTCATCCATCACTTCCAAACTTGTTTTAACACTCATCCTCCTGCGTCTCTCCTTCATATTATGAGAAACACATGACGCCGCCCTCCAGCCATCCTGACTTTTATTTTCTGTTTATATCCATTTCTCATTGTCATTCAGTTTGACAGTGTGCGTTACGTTCTTCGACAGAATAAAGTCTCAGAGATCTAAGAAAAATGCAACATTGATCCAGAAATCATTTTCAGAACGTGGGACGGGGCCACACTCCACCTGAAAAGGATAAGTGCATTCAGACTGAGAAACTTGATGTCTTAAAAATCAAAATAGTATTTCATAAACCAAGCGTAATTCAGACCTTGATCCTGTTTAATGATCCTAAGTCACTATTTAGAGGCACTGACAACAATGACTAGGGAAGGTTGGATACATGGCTCACCACGTTGGAACAAAATCATGTTGTTTAGTTGTTTTGTGCTGACAAAATAATTTTTTTGATAAAGACTAGCATTAGTTTATATCCCTTTTTTGTCATTATATCCCATAAAAACTCCAAAGCCAACAACGTCCTAGTTCGCTCTAGCTACAAGAGATCCAGACTTCCTCTCTGTGGCTCTCATGTCCAAGCCCATTGGTTCCTATTGAAGATGAACACTGCTGGACACTGTAGTTTTTTGCAAACGTTCCACTAATTGATGAGTGAGAATAATTGACAGCCATATCCTTAACACTTATACTTTACATTCATGCATGCATAGTTATATTGACATCAATAAAATGTAACTTATTACGCAAAAAAAAGTTTGACTTTGACTCCAGAGAGTCCCCACATTGTGTCCCTGTGTCTTCTTCTCTTTACTAGTATGAAGTACGGTTCAGATTATGTTGCCAAAGCTTTGTTAGGAATCAATAATGATAAGTTAGCAGAGAAAATAAAGTCGTATCAAATCGATAGAGGCAATTATAATAATGGTAATAATAATACGTCAACTAAAGAAGAGAGGTGAATCTTAAGTACAGAGGGGTTTACTGCAGAGGTGGACAAAATGTCTTCTCTCCTTCCGTCACTTATCTTTTTCCTCTTCCCTCCTGTCCCCTGAACGCTTCCTCTCTCTCTTTCTGTTTCCTTAAACCTTCATTCTTATTTCTCTTGTCTCCTCTCACTATTCCATCTGTTTTCCTCTCTTTGCCTTTAGTTCTCCCGTCTTCTGTCCCATTTCTTTTCCTTCCTTTCCTTTGCTCTTGTCTTCTGTCCTCTCACTTCACATGTCACAGCATTTTCTCCTCTCATCCCTGTCTCCTCTTCCTCTCTCCCTCTTTATCTTGTGTTCCAACACATGTCCAGGTTACCTCCTACCTGCTGCTGCTACATGGAGTTGGTAGAGTGGAGAGGAAGACAAAGAGCAGAGAAAAGGAAAAGAAAGAGAACAGGAGGAAGAAGAAGTGAAGGATGAGGAGGAGAAAGACAGTGAGGAGTCCCATTGAAGTGATTTTTCCTTCTTCTGTCAGTTCACATGTTGTTGTTGTTAGGCGGCGGCCAGGCTGCGCAGCGTCAAGCCGACAGGCCGTGATTGGATGGAACGTGCATGAG
The DNA here is from genome assembly GCA_008933995.1 of Datnioides undecimradiatus. Lineage (NCBI taxonomy): Eukaryota > Metazoa > Chordata > Actinopteri > Lobotiformes > Datnioididae > Datnioides > Datnioides undecimradiatus. Next base: position 16,233,545 of record WARS01000015.1, read on the forward strand.
TAAACAACCACAGGGTAAGTGTGCTTTGATTGTGTATGTGTGTGTGTGCGTATGTGTGTTTGGAGCGTGTTTTCTTTGTTGTGCGTTGGTGTGTGGTTTGGCTCTGATCTGTTCTCTGTTCGTCTTTAATGTGTGTGTGTGTGTGTGTGTGTGTGTGTGTGTGTGTGTGTGTGTGTGTGTGTTTCATAGTTCTTGTGTGTGTGTATAAAGTGCATAGGGGAATGTATGTTCAAGCTGATGTGTGTGTCTAATAGTATTTGCTGTGTGTGTGTATTTAAATGAATGGATGACTCCTTCGTGTCTGTAATTCTCTATTTTATGTCAAACATTCAAACATTAAATCTAATTCAGAAAAAGTGAAGAAAAGGCATTTTCTCTGTTTAGTACAAGGATTCGTTCTGATAGTCTTTGTTAAGTTTAGCATAAATTTTGTTGTTGATGTTTGTTACAGATTTCTTATAATAGTTTCAGATTAGGCGTTTGCAAAATGGATTGATAAATCATTTCGTGGTTTCACTGGCAGATGTTGCACATTTTAGATATTTTGATTTTAATTCTGAAGGACTATGAGTTAACAGAGTGGTTGTTTGTTTTGCAAACCAAGCACAGAAAAATAAACTTCCAGCAGCAGAGCTCATACAGCGGAACGTGAGATGTAGTTTCCTCGGTCAACACAGAGCACTTCTTTGGCGTGTCCTTCCCTCCTTGCTTTCCTTGGCCAGCTGCTGCCTCTCCTGCGGACACCTGGCCTGAAAGAGCCGCTCGTGAAGAAGAGTGATCCAGAGAGGTGCATCAGCAGCGTGGGCAGGAATGACTGCAGCAGCCGCGGTTGCAGGTGTGTTTACAGGGGAAGCTCACGGTCCTCAATAGTAGCACTGCCACTTGGTGTTGGACAGCAATAACAGCACAGACACAGCTAGAACTAATGCAGCTTCTTTGCTTGACTCTAACTGCTAACTCATGGTCCTGCAGAGGGAATATCTCCTATTATTACAAGGCTGTGCTGGCTCTATGTATATGTCCGTTGTCATGTCCACATATAATGGCATTTCAAACATTCAGTGTAGTAAAACATGACCTCAATGTATTTCAGTGTTCTCTATCTCTGTCTGGCCAATCCAGCACTCTGTAGACAATAAATCCAGAGATACAAGGAACCGTAGCTGTGCCGGGCAGTAACCAGTCAGAATGTTTTCAGTCGGCGCTTTAAGGTCAAACTTTAAATCCCTGCTCCACTGTGGACTCAAACGCTCACAGTCCCGCCGTCTCCAGTGCAGAGTTTTGACGTCACACTCATCCTTTGTGGGCACAATCAGCAGATAACGATGCCATGGAAAACCCAAATGCAGTTAGTAGCTAAATGTCTTTAATTTGGAGCAGAGCTGCCGTCTTTCAGCTTGTACAAAAGAAGCGTAATCTAATTTCACTTCATTTGGACGTGAGCATGCTTTTTTCACTGCAGGGTGGAACAAAAGCAAATCCCCCAGTCTTTGTTCGCCCTCTGCCAGTGTGTGTAGGTAGGCTATGCATGTGTGTGTGTGTGTGTGCATACGTGTTTTGTACATTTCTACATTTTAGTTTGGTGCACTGGCCTCCTTACATCCTTCAAATGATAAAAGAACTGACAGCAAAACCATCCATGTCATATACATATTGCCATAAAAGAAGAGGGACACAGTACACAGACAGCAATATGCACTTCTGCACTGAAAACCTTCATGCATTAGTTTTAATCTGCAGGTTTGGTTACATGAACTTTTTGTCTCAACCAGGTTTCAACACTTAGCAAACATGCCAGAAAATATCAAGGAATGAAACAAGTAACAGTGAAAGACTAATTTGACCACGTTTGACTGCTGAAGCCTCTGAACTCCAGCTGAGGCTGATGGAAATAAAGTCGCTGCTGTCAAAGAGGAATGTCTGTCAAGTGCTGAACAAGTGGAGATTTGGAACTGTTAGTAAAACTAGATAAGAAGTCAAACAACGCCCTAAGTCAAGCGGATTAATCCTCTGAGCAGCATGAATTGTCTGCACTAGCTTACATGTCAATCCATCTGATGAATGTTGAAATATAACACAGCTAATGGAGATAAAAAAAAAAGTTTTGTTGAAATTAGGGAGAAACATTTTGTAAGAATTGTATTGTTGAATTGTATTGTATTGTGAAACCAGGTCCTCATAGCCACAGCAATGCACATGAGTGTGTGTGTCGCGGGCCGTGTGTGCGCTGGGGCTGCCTCAGTCCTGTCACGATGAACGATGTCATGTAAAAGAGTCGTTCCATCTGTAAAACAAACCGCTTTGTGGCCAAACGTCTCTAATTTGCAATCAGCACGATCTCATTTAACTGCGTCTCTGTGAAAGACGAGCTCCTAATTCAATTCATTTCAATTTAGATTCCAAAGATTAAAACTCCCTCTTCATGTTTTTTTTTTTTTTTTTTTTTGGCTCCATAATTGTACAAGAAACAAAAAAAGTCAAAGTTTGTTTTTTCCCCCCCTGCAGGGAGTTACGCTGTCAAATCCACAGAAAAACCATTTGAATGGAAAAGATATAAACAGGCTGACTGAGCAGAAAACTGGACGAGATGTAAACAAAAAACAAATTAGTGACAGAGGAACGGAGAGGATGGACAGGAGAGAGACAGAGGGGAGGGGAGAGGAGGACGCAGAAGTGGAGGAAGAAAGAAAGAGACACAGGCCGGGAGAGACAGAACGAAAAGACGAGAACAGAAAACAGGCTGTGAGCGACAGAGAGACGAGTAAAGACAAGGAAAACCACCGCGGCGTTCCAACATCTCAGTTTGTCAAAAACATTTCACCGGCTTTTCAAGACTTCGATCAAACAGTAAATGTTTCCACTGTAAGAAAAAAAAAAAAAAGACTTTAAAAAATGTATACTATTTTATGACTGAAGGTCATAAATATTTGGTTTGATCACACGCAGGACACATGCACGTGGAGACGATGAATGTTTTCTTCACCAAAAAAGGGGCCCAAAGATTTACAAAAGACGCATGAAGCTTTAAGCCTCAACCTGCTCCTTTCGATTTAGACGGGAGCCTTCTCTAACTCTCGCTGGAGAAGTAACACATTTATTTAAAATGAGCCATTTGATTTTGCAACAGAAAGGGCAGAAAATCAGGTGGACTTCAGAGTTAAAACATGACCAAACTGGAGTTACAAGGTTTTACTGAATTAGCAAAAATCGGTCGACTTAAGATGGAAAATCCTGAATAAAAGCGTCACAAATGTGCACATTTTTGTTTGCAGAAGAAGAAAAATTAGTGGATGACAAGTCTCGGTGGAAAATACTGGTGCTGCTTCAAGTAGAGGATCAGGGATCGAGGGGCAGCGCAACGACACGAGGCCACGGAGTACCTCCATTTTAGCAAATAAAACATTTGTCCCAGTCTTGTTTTGACTGGCTGCATTGGTCAGACAAATAAATCAGACTGCTATAAGTCTGTAAAAAAAACAAAAAAAACTGTGATGGCTGCATTGTTTTTGTGGCGGGCCGAAAGCTCTCGTCCAGTCGAAGAGTTTTAATACTGACGGTAATAAAATTAAAACGACATCCAAAGAAAACTGTAGGCTTTTTTTTTCCTGCAGACGGACCAGTTGCAGAGCAAAGATATTTGGAGCGTTTAGATGTAAGAGTCACATTTACATACCCGATGGAGTTTAAAAGAGGTAGTGTAATGTTCTAAGCAGAGGAGGCAGAGAGAGAAATATAAAAAAGGTGGAAGGAAGGAAGGAAGATGAGAAGAATTTCAAGCATTGGTTTCTCACAGTTTTCGTCCTGAGCGATGCACTGCAGCGGGATGCCAAAGAAGGAAGTGTAGGAGTCATTGTACCAAACCAGCAGCTCTGTTCCTCTGGGGATATCCATACATGCTCTGTAGAAGATACAGGACCTGCAATGAAACACAGACAGAAACTGGTGTAATTTGAAAAGTGCCACACAAATAACATTTTACTCTTGTAATTATCTTTTTGGTGATCTGCTGAAATATCAGGGTACAGCATCCTGAAACTATCTGAAAAGTAATCCATTTTTATTTCAGTGGGAAGATTCAGACCAGCAGAGATGTGGGTTCACTTTAGAGTCCGGATCATGGTTTAGAAAGCAGATAAAAATATATTCCAGACATCAACTAAAAACCATGTTATATATATGACATTGCACAGGTTTGTTACTGCTGTTCTATTAGTTTTGGAGTTGACATTTTAACCTTTTGGTGTTGTCAGAGAAAAAGTCAGAGGATTATTAATATCCACACTGACTTTGTGTATATCTGGCCAGTAGATGCTTCCATAACTCACTTGAACCAAGTTTTGAATGAACTGGCTGCCTGACAGCATCATCATCATCATTTAACTCTGCCTGTGATGGAGCAAAAACAAACTGCTGACTAACAGAACAGCAGACAGGACAGTGTACGGTGTCAGTGACTGTTTCCAGGTCTGATTTTGGAAATCTCTCCCATCTGATAACGGCTCAGTTTCGCATCTGACCAAACCCAAATGATTTATGAGAAATATCTGGTGTCTCTCACTCTCTTCAGACCAACTAATGACCACGATGTTGTTCAAACACACAGCCAGTGAACTGACGGTTCCCGGGTCACACCACTGCTAAAACAACACCTCGTTCACCCAAAAACATCATTCTAACAACATGAGCAAACCACATTTTCGTATTCAGCCCAAACTATTTTAAAACTATTTCCCATATGTTTTTTTCTCCCTCCATGGTGGCAGTGTGTCAGGCAGACCAGATCATATTGAGAGGTCACAGGTTCAAATCCCACATGACTCCCATGTTTCCCTGCCAAAGTGCCTTCAAGCCAGAAAACTAATTACTCATCCTCAGACGACCACAGCAGAAAGAAATGATACTTAATCCAAACCAAAAATGTTTTTTTTTTAAGTGTCCAGACAATTTGCAGCATATTTAGTTTCCTCCTGTGAGAAACATTTAACTAATGAAGTTTGACTTCACTTCACTAAAACGCCTGCAATGCAATCAAAGGCCCCATTTACCCATCAGACTGTTATAGTACGTCAAAAACAAGAGTTCGGCATCAAATCCAAGCCTGCTCAGTCAAAAAACACAAATACAAACAACCAAACTGCTGGTTTTTATTATTTTAGCCCAATACCTTAAAATAATGTTGCTGGCTGCTGACCATTTCCTAAATCAGCCACTTTTTTGATTGATTTCCTTCCTTCCTTCTATGCAGATATTGGCTCCATTCAAAACTGTCAGCAGATAGATGCTCCATCACATTCACAACTTTATTTGTTCTGTCGAAGTGACTCGCTGGAGAAGAGGAAGGGAGGAGGAGGAACGAGAATTTGAGTAAGCTAAATAACTAAAGCAGAAAGAGACAAATAGACAAATAAATGAAAGGAGTCTGAAAAAAAGCCAAAGAGGAGGGGAAATGTCAGCTGTGTGAGCCTTATGTAATAAAGGGAAGGCACACTAAGCTAAAATACAATGAGACACAAGATGAAAGACAGAAGAGAAAGAAAGAGAAAGAAAGCAAGAAAGTAAAAGAAAAAGAGGTTTAACAATAAAGATAGACTGAGAGGAAGAGACAATACTGTAAATGCACTTTGAATATTTAACAGCAGTCAGCTACACGGGGTGGAAAAAATAAAAAGCATATCAGCCACAACAGAGTTCGCACCGTCTCATCAAGAGTTGTTGGGTTTTTTTTTCGTTAGGTCTGTCCTGGAGCTTGGTGATGAAACAGCTCGTGTGCTAACCTAGGTTTTTTGTAAAGCTGCGTATAACATCCACTGCAAACATGGTGTGATGTAATTTTACATTTCAGCCCTAACTATAGCATTTCACACACTCACGTAATCATGAGATTATTTTCTCTGTGAATAACAGCGAGAGAAAGCACCGATAAAGATCAGAGAGCTTAGTTCAGCCAGACAAGTTAAACTGAGCCTGCTTTGTGAATGTGTGTGTGTGTGTGTGTGTGTATTTGTATTTTATTAATTCTTTCCACACTGGGGGAGGGGTGGGGTGGTGTTAGACCCATGTGAAAACACAGCCAGGAGGGACCGGGCTATAAATCAAACATACCCAATGACCTCCCAGGATAAAAAGAGAAAGTGGAGTCCACAAACATGCAGCGGCTTGTATGTATTAAAACAAATGTATGTGTTTAATACATACATGCTGCTACATTCAGGCGGGGCCGTGTTATAAATCAAACACATCCAACAGGCTCTCAGGTATGAAAAATACAGACCCCTGCTGCCGTACAGCAGTGTGCTTGAGTTTAACATCGCTCGTCTGGCAGATCAGTGGGATGTAGTATCGTCATCTCTCTGATCTTTCCTCTGTTCTGTTTTCATACAAAGCAAAAAAAGGCTTCATAATCAGCTTTTAAATGATAGCATACATAGGAACAGTGTGGGCTTATAAATCAAAGAACCCAAATATCTTACAAGGTGTAATAATGTGTCTACATGTGTAAAAAGGTGTTTACATAAAACATTCATGCTGACAAAGTGTAACAATGCCAGTCCACAGTTTCAGTGTGGTCTGGACGAACTCAGTGGTCCTGCTCTACTGTCCATGGAGTCTGTGTCCAAAATGACTTTACGGGCAACTAGATCACCCTGTAACAAGTCAGAGCTGTAAAAAACATTAACAGCCAGTAAATCAAAACTAGTCAAGGACAGGACACATGTCATTGGCAGAGAGGCCTGCTGTCAGTTCTTTTATTCTTCTTTTTCCAAACTCTTCTTCTGCATATTTCGGGAATATTCCAGAACTTTGCAGCAGAGCAGCAAAAAAACTATTTCTAACCAAAAAGAGAAGGAAATAAACCAGAATGTAATGCAGCTTCAGGACAGACTGGCCTTTTCTCTAGTCTAAAAACTCAAATCAGTTATACTTCAGCTGAAGAGGCAAAGACTAAACTCTCTTTGGAAGGGGCTTTTTCTTGTTGTGTTATGTTATGTTATGTTATGTTATGTTATGTTATGCTGATCAACTGATTTCATGACTTTCATGACACCTCAAATTGTCCATCCTATAAACAGGATACTGTTAAATTTTGTGTAGCTGTATCCGGATACAGAAAAGCTTTACAAGTTTGACCGAGCCTTGATGGGAAATCATGTGCACTCACGCACCTTTTAATGGCATTTGAAACTTTTTTCCCCCCTCTGGTACACCCATAGATAGATAGATTAAGCTGATACCTGAGTCTGAGAAATTCAACCCAACCAAAAGTCTTATTAGACATTACACTACAGTTAACCCCAGACTGCCAGGGCTGTTTCAGACTTGTCATTCTTTTGCAATGACAATGGCCAATGTGTTTTGGCACTCAAAGAATCTCGTTTTGCTTGTTGTCTTTGTTGTTTGGGATACGCCCATTTATTGTTGTCAATCTTCACTCTGCTTCACTCTGCAAAAAAGCTGGGACTTATGACTTTGTGAAAGAGTGACGGCAATAAGACTTGCATTTGGTGAGTAGACTAAACTCATAATACATGGAACAAATAACTATTGAGAGTTTATTGATCATTTGCAGGTGGTGAATGTGCAGGTCAGAATAACTGGCAATTATCAAACTAACTACAGCGTACTGTTACACAAGTTATACTTTGCCCCCAAAATTTGTTACAGCTGTGCTAAAAAACACCACAGGTTAAGGCAGCATGATAGTCTTGGTGAAGTGGAAACAGTGAAAACAATGAAATGCCTACAGCCAGAACAATAGCTCATTTTATCTTTGCAAAGTTGGCATTAGTTATAAAAATGAACCCCAAATTTTATTCTGTTTATAAGTATGTTGTATTTAATAATGTACAATCTTTGGAATATTTAAGACACTTTTATTTAAGCTTATATAATTTTTACATAACTGTAAAACTATGCATTCAGCTAGGAACATGGATGACTGGTTGTAAGACACATAATTTATTGTAAATATACACAGTACTGTTTACTATCCTACATTAAATCTTTTAACTAATATTTTACATGTTGGACTTGTCAGGGTTTTGATGTTGAGTTCTTCTTCTTTTGTTATTTCCTGTTTTATTTTGAAAAGTGTTTCCCTTGCATGTTTCTGTCTGCTTGTTTCCTGTTTCTTGATTAGTTGATTGGTCTCACCTGTGTCTCGTTTTCCTGCCCTCACCTGTCTATTTAGGTTATGCCATTGCCTTTGTTCTCTGTTGGTGCATTATTAAGTTAGAGTCCATGTTCGTACCATGTTTGCATCCATGTCCCTGCTATGTTTCCATGTGTTCACGTCTTTTCCCCTTGAGATCTTTTTTTGAGTCTGGATTTCTAGTTTTTGCATTTTTGGTTTTTGGAGTTTTACTTACCACGCCTTGTTCGGACTGACTTCCTGGATTTTTGACCCTGCCTGCCTTGACCATCCGTAAGCCTAAGCCCATAAAATAAACTGTTTAAAAGATCTTTTTGCATCCTTGTCCCTGCCTGCATCTGGGTCCTGCTCTCCCCTCGTAACCTAGTCCTGACAGGACTCATTTGAGTCTGCAATGCCACATGGGTACCTATCACATTTCCACTGATTTATCAGAGCATTGTTTATGAAGAGTGCAGTAATTAAGATGTGGTACTAATGTACTTTATTTACCTCTTAGTTTCATTATCATAATTTTGCATGTTTCCTACAACCCAACAGGAACCAACTTCAGTTACTGGAACTGGAATTTCTCCTGGAAAAAAATGGCTACTTCATCATCCAGTAAATCTGGTAAGACTTCATAGCATAGATACAGTCTGTTGTTGAGGAGGAAGACTTAAAACAGGGAGATCAGAAATGAGGTCATATGAAATGAAAAATGAAAAAAGACAGTGGATCAGACCTTGTTTAAAACAGCAGCAAAGTGAGTGGAAATTTGATAACCTTAAAGTTATCGCGTATAGAATTTTAGCGTGATAATAATCATGTATATTTTATCTTCTCTGGTTTTATGCTAAATAATCAAGTCTGTAGCTCTACAGAGCAAACCCTGTTTCCAGCATCAGTAGGCAGCTGTTATAGTTAGTGACAAGTTAAAAGGCAAGAGTTTTGATGTATCCAGGTCAACCTTATGAACTCTAAAAAGCAAAATATATCATAATGTCAAGAGGATATTAGTTTAATTAGTTGAATATAACTTCCAAATCAATTTCACCATAATAATTACTACATTGTTCCTTCATGGAATTCTGAACATTTTTAATTCTTTTGTCATTATTTTTTACAGTCACTGAACTCAGAATGGTCATTTTTGGAAAAAGTCACAGTGAAAACACAAGACTTAGTGAGGATATCAGAGAAAAACCCTACACAGTAGTGACCACAGCAGATGTCTTCAGTCTGACGATGGATAAAGTGAAAGATGAGATGAAAAGGTGTGTTGCTCAGTGCCACCCTGGACCAAATGTTCTGCTGCTGTTGGTGAAGCCCTCTGATTTCAGTCAAAAGGACAGACAAAAACTGAAACTCGCCCTGAGCTTATTTGGACAAGATGCCTCTAAATACTTGATGACTATCATAACACAAAATGATGGAGGAGGTAATTACTCAGTAAACCAACTAATACGAGACTGCAGACAAAGACAGCACAGAATAAATTTGGGGGAAAAGGATATTGCTGATCATGCTATTAAAGAATTGTTGGAGAAAATGAAAGACATTGTGATTGAAAACAGGGGGTGGTATTTAAATTTTACTAAAGATGCTGATCCCATGGTAGCAGTTGAAGGTCCAACACAACCACTAAACTTGGTACTATGTGGGAGACACGGGGCTTGGAAGACATTAGCTGCTAATGCCATTTTGGGAGAAAAAAAGTTTGGTCCACCTGCTGACTCATCAGAGTGTATTAAAAATGATGCACAGGTGTGTGGACGATGGGTTTCAGTGGTGAAGCTGCCTGTCCTGTATGGAAAACCTAAGGAGGCAGCAATGAAGGAATCACACCGGTGTATCTCCCTCTGTGATCCTGAAGGTGTCAATGCTTTCGCCCTGGTCCTACCTTTAGATCCCCCAATTGAGGAAGACAAGAAAGAATTAGAGACCATCCAGGACATTTTCAGCTCTAAAGTTGATAGTTTTACCATGGTTCTTTTTGCTACACAGAGAAATCCTAACGCTCCAGAAGTTGTGAGGTTTGTACAGGAAAACAGAGACATCCAGCATCTCTTTCAGAGCTGTGGTGGACGATATATTCTCTTCAACATTGACTACAAACAGCATGTTCCTGAGGTGATACATACTGTGGAACAGATGAAAGCTGTAACATGCAAAGGCTTCACAAAAGATCTGTTTCCAAAACGTCCCACAGTTAAAAGACGTACATCGTTTTTAAATGTGGAGGACCTGAATAAAGACTTTAACAGGAAGCAGCAGCTTAGACACTCTTTCCAGATGCGACCAAATAGACAGTTTCGCAGCATGGAGCTGAGGAAAGAGCCTCTTAGGATGGAGCCAAGTAGACCGTCTCTTGGAATGAAACCATGTAGAGAGTCTGAGAAGTTGGAGCCGAGTAAAGAATGTCTGAGGATGGTGCTTATTGGGAAGACTGGCAGTGGAAAGAGTGCCACTGCAAACACAATTTTGGGTAAAAACCTTTTTGAATCTAAAATGAGCACGAATTTAGTAACTTCGTTGTGCCAAAAAGAGGAGGGAGAGATTGACGGACGGTCTATTGCTGTGGTTGACACCCCTGGCTTGTTTGACACAAATCTGTGCAGCAATCAAGTTCAAAAGGAGATTATGGAATGCTTTAGGTTGTTGGCTCCAGGACCTCATGTGTTCTTATTAGTGCTGCAGATTGGTCGCTTTACAAAAGAGGAGCAAGATACTGTGGAGCTTATCAAGATGTTTTTCGGCAAGAAGTCAGAAGACTTCACCATTTTGATATTCACAAGAGGAGATGACCTGAAAGACCAAACAATAGAGGACTACATAGAATCAGACAAGAGGGGCCTTATCAAAAAGCTGACAACTGACTGTGGAGAAAGATACCAGGTCTTCGACAACAAGGATCAAAAGAATCGCTCTCAAGTAAGCGAGTTGCTGACCAAGATTGAATCAATGTTAAAGAAAAATGGTGGTGGCTACTTCACCTCAGACATGTTCAAAATAGCAGAATCATCTGAAGAACAGGAAAGTGAAGAAATCATGAGGGATAAAGATGAAGAGATACAGAGGAAGAAGACGATCCTTGAAGGAAAACATCAAGACAAAATGCAACAAAGGAAAATACTGGTAGAGCCCAAATTTCATCAGGATAAGACAAGACAACAGGAAAAAAGAGATGAGGAGGAAAAGAACATACAAAGGCAGGAAGAAAAAGAAAAGGAACAAAAACTCAAATTTCACGAGAAGAAAATAAATTATGGAGTAGATAAAACAATTGCTGAGAGAATATTATTTCTACAAGATAGAGACAGAGTGAAAAAGGAACAAGAGGCTAGGGAGAATAAAAGGAGGGTAAAGGGATATCAAGACAATGAACTGAGACATGAGGAGGAGCCAACACCTCACCTACAAGGTGAGCAGGTATTGAAAGAAATACAAAAGAGCTGTTACAAACTGGAGGAAATGTTGAGAACGACTGCAGAGGAGGCAAAAAAGCAAGACAGTTATGACACGAAACACATATATGCGAATGATATGTCAGATGACAGTGGGACGAATGACAGGGAAATAGAGGATCTAAAGCAGAAGCAACAAAAACATAATGAGTTCATGATAGGACAGCTGTGCAGAAAAAAAGTGTACCAGAAAACCTATGATGATCTGAAGAAAAAACAGCAGGAGGAAATGAAAAGACAGATAATGACACAATTCGACAATGAACGAACACAGAAAAAACAAATCAATGACCTAAAGAAAATACATGAGGAGGAAATAAATGACTGGGTACAGGAACATGTAAGAAAAGCAACTGAGGACAAGGTTTGTTGCATTTTATGAGAGAGTTTCAGCTTTTGCACAGTTAAAATACAGTATAGTATAAAAATACAGTATAGCTGTGTAGTTGTATTCTAACATTTAATCTTTATTTAAGCTAAATTGATTGTAACAGCTCATTTCATTATACATTATACGTTGCACATTCATTGTCTCTTACATTAAGTATCTGTGTATCAAACCTGATGACTGAAGCAAATAAATCAAGGTATAAAGTGCATAATCACAAATGTACTTGTTTGTAAATGTATATATGTTTGTATTTGCATCACATTTTATTCAATGCTCGATGAGCTGATTGAAATGAGCTGAATGAAATATTTATCCTCTGAACAATGTGCAAATACATTCTGTTTGCTATAAAGCTACCCCTATTTTAAAAATGCATGTGGATGAATAAACTGCTTGAAGCATTGAAGCATGTTGGTGCAACTTTTTTTTCTTGACACATGAAGATTGATAAGCACTTTCAACTGTAATATCTTCACAGGTGATTCTTAAAATATTTAAATATTTAAAATTCAAATTAACAGGTAGCTAATTGTGTGGCTGCTTATGTTATAGTTTAAGTAGACCTACAGATATTACTTGAATGCAATCTGATTGAGAGAGAGTCAGCAGAAATAATCATAACCATCTATAATGAGATTCGAGCGCTCAGGTCAGATCTTAAAAGTGAAATGAGTGAACGTGACGACATGAAGAAATTGTTGAGCGAGTTTAAAGGAGAAATCAACCAGAAACTCCAGGAAGCTACACGTGAGCTACAGGCTACTATAGCTAGAGTGGTGAAGGCCGAACAGCGCATATCCAATATTGAGGAGTGGGACATGGCAGCAAAGGAGGCTCTCACCCAGGCGCTAGAGAACCAAGAGGCTCTGCAGGCTAAGCTAACCAAGCTAGAAGCACACTCACACCAGAACAATCTTTGTATATATGGGGTACCGGAGGAATCAGAGGGATCCAATCTATCAGAGTTTGTAACGAAGCTAATAAAATCAGAAGTCGGCCCGCCGGTCGTGGACATGGACCTCGGAATACAGCACTGCCATCGGGCACTAGCACCAAAACCTCCCCGAGATGCACCGCCTAGATCATTGGTGATTTGCTTCCTCGAGTTCAGAGTGAAAGAACAGGTACTGCATAGTGCATGGAGAAAGATCAAAGATGTTCACTACGAGGGGAAAAGGATTTATTTTGATCAAGATTATCCTCCTGAGATACTGAAGAAAAGAAAGGCATATGTGGGGATACTGAGGGAGCTCAAAGCCAAAGGAATCCGCTTCCAAACGCCACATCCAGCCAAGTTGAAGGTGTTTTTTGACAGTGGCACCCAGGTCTATGAGAGCGTGGCAGAGGCGGCTAAAGACCTGAAGAAGAGAGGATTTCCTATGGAAAATGTTAAGGAGCCAGACCCTACAGCACTGAAGCAGCGGAGATTGACAATGTGGGAGAAGGCAGTTGCAGATCGCCACAGACAGGTACTGGAACTTGGGCGGATAAGAGAGAGACTACGGAGCTTTCAGCGTGCTCCACCCGGAGCATCTGTTGCTGGCGAGTGAAGCTCTTGGGGGTAAACAGCTCCACAATTTTTTGTTTCTACCTAAGTAATTTGGTATTATACAAGCTTACCTAAGATGATAGTCCTTGGGCTTTTGAGTTTTTGAATTTTGTCTAGTTACCATGAGAGTTTAAGTAATTCCTCAAACTTGACTGTGCTGAATTTTTACACCTAATAAGAAAATGCTTTCGTAATTTGTTTTTTAATCGGGCTACTAAGGAATTTAATTTTCTTTCCCAAAAGTACTTATGCTCATCCCTATACTCTACTCTCTGCCAATTTACAAAGAGACTTAATATTATTATTTACTGAGCTTGATAAGACAGAACTTTATACCGGTTATGGGGACACTGACTTGAAAGGAATGTTACTGGTGCAGAGTATCTTCTCTGATACTGACGAGAGGCCCTCGACAGATGCGAGGATCTCCTCTCAACTTGAGGTTTTATTTGAACTTCAGACTTGGAAGTCTTTGACCTTTGTTTTTCTGTTTTGTTGTTCACTGTTCTTGTTTGAGATATCATGGGCAATGTTGCACAGGAGTACAGAGGTTGAAAAGAGTATATGCATCATCAGGAATATAAGATAGTCACACTAAATGTTAGCTGGCTGCATAATCCGATTAAAAGGAGTAAAATTATAGCTAAAATGAAACGAGAGAAGCTGCAGGTAGTTTTTTGGCAAGAGACTCATCTGTCTTCTTTAGAACATAAACATTTTTTAAAAAAACTTGGATTTCAACATACCTATTACTCATCTCATAAATCAGGCCATAGAAGGGGAGTGGCTATACTGATCCCTAATGCAGTAAATTTTGAATTTATTTCAGAAGTGAAAGATAAGGAAGGGAGATTTGTTCTGGTAAAGGGCAAGTTAGACAATGAAGAGGTAACCTTACTTAATGTGTATGCCCCTCCAGGGAGCAAAAAAATGTTTTTCAAGAAAATATTTGAATTGATAGTCCTGGAAACACAGGGAATTCTAATTTATGGTGGCGATCTCAATGTCCAACAATAACCTAAATTTGATACCTCTAATCAGCACCAAAAGAAAAGTCCAAATGCCATTTTAGTTCAGAGGATGCTTGCAGAACTGGGTTTGATTGACGTGTGGAGGGAGTCTCATCCGGGAGAAAAACAATTCACCTATTATTCCCCATGCCACTCCGTATATTCACGAATTGATTATTTATTTGCGTATAAATCAGACTGGCACAGAGTCAGGGACTGTAAAATAGGGGTTTGGGACGTATCTGACCATTCAGGGGTGTACTTAACCCTGCACCTAACTAATCAATGGAGAAATACACTTTGGAGACTTAAAACAAGCATTTTAAATGATAACAGTAACAGTACAGGAACAGATCCAACAGGAATTTGAAACCTATTTACAAAATAATGATAATGGAGAGGTGTCTCCAAATACTTTATGGGACGCAGCAAAGGCTGTCGTTCAAGGTAAAATTATTGCCCTCACAGCTTTTCGAAAAAAGGAAAAGACTTGTTGAACTTCAAGAGGAAATGAAGTTATTAGAATTTAGACACGCTGAACAAAAAGATCCTCAGATATTAATTAGAATAAACAAAATTAAACAAGATATAAATGGTATATGGTATGGTATATGATGAGGAAATTGAAAAACAACTTAAATTCACCAAACAAAGGTATTATGAGACGGGTCCTAGGGCGATGAAACTACTTTCCTGGAGGATACAAAAACAACAGGGAAAGAATACAATTTATAAGATTAGGAACCCCAAGACACAAAAGGTTTGCAGTGAATCAGAGGAGATTCAAAGGGCTTTTGAACTATATTATAAAGATCTATATACCCAACCGGCCATGGCAGATATTACAATAATAGAGACTTTTCTAAGCTCTCTAGACCTGCCATCTATAGGGGAACAACAGAATAAAGAAATTATGGCTGAGATAACAGCAGAAGCATTGAATAAAGCCATTTCAAGATTGAAAGCTAATAAGGCTCCTGGTTCAGACGGATATCTGTCTGAATGGTATAAAACATTTAAACTTCAAATAACACCTGTGTTGCTTAACTGTTTTCATCATTCCAAAAGAAGGTAAAGATAAAAAGGAGTGTAGCTCATATAGACCAATATCGGTCTTGAATATAGACTATAAATTATTTGCTTCTATTCTGTCTAAGAGACTGGAATCCATTGTCCCAGAACTGGTAGATTTTGATCAAACAGGCTTTATACTAAATAGACAGACACAGGATCATTTAAGAAGAACATTACAAGTGGTGAGTCATATTACAGTGAGGCCAGTGAAGTATTTGATCACCCTGTGATTTTGCAAGTTCTCCCACTTAGAAATCATGGAGGGGTCTAAAATTTCCATCGTAGGTGCATTTCCACTGTGAGAGACAGAATCTAAAAAAAAATCCGGAAATCACATTGTATGATTTTTTTAACAATATTTTTGTATATTACTGTGTCAAATAAGTATTTGATCACTTGCTTATCATCCAGATTTCTGACCCTAAAAGACCTGTTATTCTGCTTTTAAATAGTCCAACTACACTCTGCTCATGATTCGAATTTAGTAGCACCTGTTTGAGGTCGTTAGCTTTCATAAAGACACCTGTGCACCCCACAATCAGTCAAAAGTCTAACTACCAACATGGGCAAAACCAAAGAGCTGTCAAAAGACACCAGAGACAAAATTGTAGACCTTCACAAAGCTGGAAAGGGCAATTGGCAAGCAGCTTGGTGAAAAAAGAACAACTGTTGGAGCAATTGTCAGAAAATGGAAGAGGCTAATGATGACTGTCATTGTCCCTCGGACTGGGGCTCCACGCAAGATCTAACCTCATGGGGTATCAATGATGCTAAGAAAGGTGAGGAATCAGCCCAGAACTACACGGGAGGAGCTGGTCAATGACCTGAAGAGAGCTGGGACCACCGTTTCCAAGGCTACTATCAGTAATACACTAAGACGTCATGGTTTAAAAAATCATGCATCGCATGGAAGGTTCCCCTGCTTAAGTCAGCCCATGTCCAGGCCCGTCTGAAGTTTGCCAATGACCATCTGGATGATCCAGAGGAGTCATGGGAGAAAGTCATGTGGTCAGATGAGACCAAAATAGAACTTTTTGGTCTTAACTCCTTTCACCGTGTTTGGAGGAAGAAGAAGGATGAGTATCATCCCAATAATACCATACCTACAGTGAAGCATGGGGGTGGAAGCATCATGCTCTGGGGGTGTTTTTCTGCACAGGGGACAGGACGACTGCACTGTATTAAGGAGAGGATGAACGGGGCCATGTATTGTGAGATTTTGGGCAAAAACCTCCTTCCCTCAGTCAGAGCATTGAAGATGGGTCGTGGCTGGGTCTTCCAACATGACAATGACCTGAAGCACACAGCCAGGAAAACCAGGGAGTGGCTCCATAAGAAACATATCAAGGTTCTGGAGTGGCCTAGCCAGTCTCCAGACCTAAATCCAATAGAAAATCTTTGGAGGGAGCTGAAACTCCGTGTTGCTCAGCGACAGACCCGAAACCTGACAGATCTAGAGAAGATCTGTATGAAGGAGTGGGCCAAAATCCCTGCTGCAGTGTGTGCAAACCTGGTGAAGAACTACAGGAACCGTTTGACCTCTAATTGTTAACAAAGGCTTCTGTACCAAATATTAAAATTGTTTGACTCAAGTGATCAAATACTTATTTGACACAGTAATATACAAAAATATTGTTAAAAAAATCATACAATGCGTTTTCCGGATATTTTTTTTTTAGATTCTGTCTCTCACAGTGGAAATGCACCTACGATGGAAATTTTAGACCCCTCCATGATTTCTAAGTGGGAGAACTTGCAAAATCACAGGGTGATCAAATACTTATTGGCCTCACTGTACATCAGAAAACATCAGTGCAATGTTGGTCAGCCTGGACGCTGAAAAGGCATTTGACTCAGTGGGTTGGGAATATCTATACAGGGTACTTGCAAGATTCGGCTTCAAAGACAGTTTTATACTTTTCTCCAACAGCCAGGATCAGGGTTAATGGACACCTGTCACAAACTATTTATTTGGAAAGAGGGACACGCCAGGGCTGTCCCCTGAGTCTGACGCTATTTGCGTTATTTATTGAACCCTTGGCTCAAGCAATTAGAGAGGACTCTGAGATAAAGGGAATTACGATCAGAGGTGAAGAACATAAGACTTGTATGTTTGCAGATGATGTTCTGCTTTTTATTACAAGGCCTGACTCAAGCATCCCTAAATTGATGTCCCTGCTGGAAAAATACAATTCATATTCTGGATATAAGCTAAATATTCAAAAAATGCAAACCCTCACATTTAATTATACTCCCCACTCAGATACAAAAGGGAAATATAATTTTAAGTGGGACTCGCTCAAAATAAAATATTTAGGAATAAACCTAACTAAAGACATGTCAAAACTTTTTGAAAACAACTACGGCCTCATTAATAAAGACATCAAATCTGACATCTCTAGATGGACCCTCCTCCCACTAGATATGAGTAATAGAATAGAAATAATTAAAATGAATGTGTTGCCACGGCTTCTTTACCTCTTCCAGTCATTGCCTCTGGAGGTACCCCAAAAACAATTTGATGAGTGGAATGCCTGGATCTCAAGGTTTGTTTGGAACAGTAGAAGACCTAGGGTCCAGTTCAAGACACTGCAGCTGAAAAAAGAGCTTTACCATGCCTACAGGATTACTATTATGCTGTGCAATTGAAACCCTTAGTATACTGGTGCTCTCCAAATTATGAATCTAAATGGAAATCCTTGGAAATTTCACAGATAAAAATTCCAATACAATCTATAATAGAAAATAAAAGCTAAGCTGAATGACACTATAATAGCTTGAACCAATGGACTTTATTCAGTCTTCAACTATGGTTTAAGGTTTTGAAGAAGTTACAAATAGAGAAACAGGCCAGGATCTTGAATTGGGTGGCATATGATCCAGAATTTGAACCTGCTAGATTGGACGGGGGCTTTAAACAGTGGGTTTGGAGAGGGATCACGTCTTTTTGTTCCCTCACCTCAAACAGAAAATTTCAGAGTTATGAATTAATTTCAGGCATATTTGGACTTCCAACATTGGACCAGTGGCGCGCGATCGTTAAAGAAATTTACTGTATAGAGAGACTTTTGTTTTAAGACTTGAGTTGGAGAAATGTAGTGAACGCTGGAAAAAATGGATTGTGTATGCACCTTGAATAGTATGACATTATACATGATGTATATGTAAAAGAATACTTTGATTTTAACTGTAACACTCATGATGATCTCATGTTCATTGTTTGTACATGCAAATAAATAAATAAAAAAAAGAAATAATGAACTCGCGCAGATACTGCAGAAGAACGCGGGACCTTCTAGATCTTGTGCGTTCTTACCAAAAGACATTTCCTGTTTACACTTAACTGTCAAATGTTGAGTCTATTTTGACAGAAGACAATCAGTCCTTTAATTTCCTTTAGTGATACATTGCATTTTAAATCTCCCCCTAGTGAGTGTGACCATTCCTCCTCCACTCAACCTCTTGGTTCCAACACACTCTCCAATTTCTCCTGTTCATCATATAACTACAAGAGATTGTGCAGCAGCTTAGCTCTGCAACTTGCTGCCTTGATCTAATGCCCACTAAGTTTTTTAAAAATGTTTTTTTCTGTATGGCTGATGATGTACGTGAGATTGTAAACACCTCTCTCTGTTCTGGAATCTTCCCTTTCCCTTCATGTCTCAGACATGTGATCATTACACCTCTGCTAAGAAAGAATAATCCTGATCCGTTTGCACTGAAGAATTATAGACCAATTTCAGATCTTCCATTTCTGGGGAAAATTCTGGAGAAAGTTGTTTACAAACACCTCCACTTGTATCTGTCTCATAATAATCTGTTTGATGCCTACCAGTCAGGTTTCATTGCATTTACATTGCTGTCACTGCCAATCACATTAGCCCACTTCATGACCTCATTCAGTGCATATCTGATTTTATAAATTGGATGGCAACAAACTTTTTACAATTGCAGGAGGGCAAAACAGAAATTATTTAAGTAGGTCCCAAATCTCGTGTCTGCGTCCTCCCATTTTTAACTCCCCCGTCTGTCAAGCCCTGCGAACATGCCAAAAACCTTGGAGTTACATTAGATGCAGATCTTAATTTTCAGAGACACATAGCTGATAACACCAGGACAGCCTTTTACCACCTTAAAAATGTAGCAAAAAGAAGATCCTTCTTATCTTTTTCGGACTCTGAAAAGCTGGTTCATGCTTTTATCTCCTGCCAACTTTTGCTTGACTGACAAAGCAGGCCTTATATAAACTCCAGCTTATCCAGAATGCCGCAACTAGAGTTTTAACCAAAAGTATATGAACATATTAATCCTATTTTAACCTTGCTGCATTGGCTCTCTATAAAGCAAATAATTGATTTTAAAGTACTTCTTCTTGTAAGTCTATGAATGGTTTAGCCCCTACCTATGTTGACGATATGCTCACAAAATACACGCCCAACAAAACTCTAAGATGATCAAATAAAAGGCCTCTTGATGTACCTCAAATCCATACCAAATCAGCCAATGGTGCTTTTAGTTTCTATGCTCCAACTATCTGAAATAACCTACCACTCGAACTGAGATCTGCCACAACAGTATCCTCCTTCAAAAGTGGTCTTAAAACATATCTCTTTTCACAGGCTTTTACATGACCGATGTGTATGCTTCTTTTATTATTCTTTTATTATTACTGTTTTTTTAGTATCCTATTTTGTTATGTATTTATAATGTCTGTATATATGTTATACATATATATATGTTTTATGGTGTGTTCTCACTTTTATTTGTTAAGCACATTGAGTCATGAAATGTGCTAAATAAACATGACTTGACAAGAAAGACATAAAAAATGGCTTGAGCAATAAGGAGGCATTAATCTTGTCATGCTTTTGCAATGACAGTTATCCTGTTTGTTCTCTTCGTCATGTGGGATCCGCCCATATATTGTTGTCAAACTTCATTCTGGACGCATTAAGACTTTGAGAAAGAGTTAAGCAGCAAGATTTGCATTTGGTGAGTAGAATAAACTGATAATACATGGAATAGATAACTACTGAGAGAAATAATAACCTACACATGTACCTGTATACCTGTATATGTAGCCATCGACCATAATTTCATTAATGAAAACAGTTGGTGAAAACAGGTGGTGAATGTGCAGGTCAGAATAACTGGCAATTATGAAACTAACTACAGCATACTGTTACAGAAGATATACTATCAGTGTTAAAAGATACAACACCTCGGGTAAATGCAACATCATGGTCTAGGTGAAGAGGAAACAGTGAAAACAATAAAATGCTAACAGCCAAAAAAGAAAGCTCATTTTATTTTTGCAAAGTTGGCTTAGTTTACTGAGACAAAATTATGAATGCCTGTATACTCAGTGAACAAAAATGTGTATATAATTAAATATAATTTTTTAAAAGTTGTATTCAATACTTTATCACATCTAATATATTTAAGGCACCTTTATTTAAACTCATGTATTCAGATGTTTAAAACTGAAGCCACTTAAACTTAACTCTTAAGCTGTGTTGCATTTTATGGTTACATTTTGGCTACTAAATCAATAAATTACCTCTGTATTAATATCTAATACTAAACAAAATGCACTTATATATGCAGTATATATGTCATTTTTACATAATTGTAAAACTATGCATTTAGTTAGCAACATGGTTGACTAGTTGTGACATATAATTAAGGGGGGAAAAAACAAAAAATTAAAAATTAATCACTATGCGACATGTAAGCATAGTGTCTAATATAGCTTTGAGCTAAATACTGTTATCAGAGTTTTGGGCTGATATTTTACATGTTGGTAACACTCATTTGAGTCTGCAATGCCACAGGGGTACTTATCACATTTCTACTGAGCACTCTCCATAACTTTGTGAATAACCTAATTTTAATAAGAACATTGTTTATGAAGAGTGCAGTAATTGAGCTGTGGTACTTTTTTTTGTTTACTTTATTTCCTTTTAATTTTAGTGTCATCATTTTGCATGTTTCCTACAACCCAACAGACAGCAACCTAAGTTACTGGAACTGGAACTTCTCCAAAAAGAAGGCTACTTCAGCATCCAGTATGTCTGGTAAGACTTCATAGTATGGATATGGTCTGTCATTAAGGAGGAAGGATTGGAAGAGGAGCAGGCAGCTGTGATAGTTAGTGACAAGTTAAAAGGCAAGAATTCTGATGTATCCAGGTCAATCTTATTAACTGAAAAGCAAATAATTTTTGCATAATCTCAAGAGGATAACAATTTCAGCTAAATCTAAATTGGAGACATTTGGTTCATTATCACATAATACACATAAGGACAATTACTTTAATATAACTTCCAAATCCTTCCACTTTACTTCAACATAACATCCTAGATTGTTCCCTCATGGAATTCTGAACATTTTTAATTCTTTTGTCATTATTTTTTACAGCCACCAAACCCCGAATTGTCATTTTTGGAAAAAGTCAGTCTGAAAAGACAACACTGAGTAACTTCTTCAGAGGAAAATCCTACACAGTAGTGAAGGCAGCTGATGTCTTCTGTCTGCCAATGGATAAAGTAAAACATCAGATGAAAAGGTGTGTTGCTCAGTGCCCCCCTGGACCAAATGTTCTGCTGCTGTTGGTGAAGCCCTCTGATTTCAGTGAAAAAGACAGACAAAAACTGAAACTCGCCCTGAGCTTATTTGGACAAGATGCCTCTAAATACATGATCACTGTCTTAACACAAAATGATGAAGGAGGGAATTCTTCAGTGACCCAACTCATACAAGACTGCAGACAAAGACAGCACAGAATAAATTTGGGTGAAAGGGATTTTCCTGACTATGCTCTTAAAGAATTGTTGGAGAAAATGGAAGACATTGTGATTGAAAACAGAGGACAGTATTTAAACTTTACTGAAGATGCTGATCCCATGTCAGCAGCTGAAGGTCCAACACAACCACTAAACTTAGTACTATGTGGGAGACACGGGGCTTGGAAGACATTAGCTGCTAATGCCATTTTGGGAGAAAAAAAGTTCGGTCCGCCTGCTGACTCATCAGAGTGTATTAAAAATGAGGCACAGGTGTGTGAACGATGGGTTTCAGTGGTGAAGCTGCCTGTCCTGTATGGAAAATCTAAGGAGGCAGCAATGAAGGAATCATACCAGTGTATCTCCCTCTGTGATCCTGAAGGTGTCACTGCCTTCGCCCTGGTCCTACCTTTAGATCCCCCAGATGAGGAAGACAAGGAAGAATTAGAGACCATCCAGGACATTTTCAACTTTAAAGTTGATAGTTTTACCATGGTTCTTTTTGCTACACAGAGAAATCCTAACACTCCAGAAGTTGTGAGGTTTGTACAGAAAAACAGAGACATTCAGCATCTCTTTCAGAGCTGTGGTGGACGATATATTATCTTCAACATCGACTACAAACAGCATGTCTCTGAGGTGATACATACTGTGGAAAAGATGAAAGCTGTAACATGCACAGGTGTCACAAAAGATCTGTTTCCAAAACGTCCCACGGTTAAAAGACATACATCGTCTTTAAATGTGGAAGACCCGAATAAAGACTTTAACAGGAAGCAGCACCTTAGACGCTCTTTCCAGATGCAACCAAATAGACAGTTTCGCAGCATGGAGCTGAGGAAAGAGCCTCTTAGGATGGAGCCAAGTAGACCGTCTCTTGGAATGAAACCATGTAGAGAGTCTGAGAAGTTGGAGCCGAGTAAAGAATGTCTGAGGATGGTGCTTATTGGGAAGACTGGCAGTGGAAAGAGTGCCACTGCAAACACAATTGTGGGCAAACAAGCTTTTGAATCTAAAGTCAGCATGAATTCAGTGACTACGCTGTGCCAAAAAGAAGAGGGAGAGATTGACGGACGGTCTATTGCTGTGGTCGACACCCCTGGCTTGTTTGACACAAATCTGTCCAGCAATCAAGTTCAAAAGGAGATTATGGAATGCTTTAGGTTGTTGGCTCCAGGACCTCATGTGTTCTTATTAGTGCTGCAGATTGGTCGCTTTACAAAAGAGGAGCAAGATACTGTGGAGCTTATCAAGACATTTTTTGGCAAGAAGTCAGAAGACTTCATCATTTTGATATTCACAAGAGGAGATGATCTGAAAGAGCAAACAATAGAGGACTACATAGAATCAGACAAGGGGGGCCTTATCAAAAAGCTGACAACTGACTGTGGAGAAAGATACCAGGTCTTCGACAACAAGGATCAAAAGAATCGCTCTCAAGTAAGCGAGTTGCTGACCAAGATTGAATCAATGTTAAAGAAAAATGGTGGTGGCTGCTTCACCTCAGACATGTTCAAAATAGCAGAATCATCTGAAGAACAGGAAAGTGAAGAAATCATGAGGGATAAAGATGAAGAGATACAGAGGAAGAAGACGATCCTTGAAGGAAAACATCAAGACAAAATGCAACAAAGGAAAATACTGGTAGAGCCCAAATTTCATCAGGATAAGACAAGACAACAGGAAAAAAGAGATGAGGAGGAAAAGAACATACAAAGGCAGGAAGAAAAAGAAAAGGAACAAAAACTCAAATTTCACGAGAAGAAAATAAATTATGGAGTAGATAAAACAATTGCTGAGAGAATATTATTTCTACAAGATAGAGACAGAGTGAAAAAGGAACAAGAGGCTAGGGAGAATAAAAAGAGGGTAAAGGGATATCAAGGCAATGAACTGAGACATGAGGAGGAGCCAACACCTCTTGAAGAGCTCCTACAAGGTGAGCAGGTATTGAAAGAAATACAAAAGAGCTATAACAAACTGGAGGAAATGTTGAGGACGACTGCAGAGGAGGCAAAGAAGCAAGACAGTTATGACACGAAACACATATATGCGAATGATATGTCAGATGACAGTGGGAAGAATGACAGGGAAATAGAGGATCTAAAGCAGAAGCAACAAAAACATAATGAGTTCATGATAGGACAGCTGTGCAGAAAAAAAGTGTACCAGAAAACCTATGATGATCTGAAGAAAAAACAGCAGGAGGAAATGAAAAGACTGATAATGACACAATTCGACAATGAACGAACAAAGAAAAAACAAATCAATGACCTAAAGAAAATACATGAGGAGGAAATAAATGACTGGGTACAGGAACATGTAAGAAAAGCAACTGAGGACAAGGTTTGTTGCATTTTATGAGATAGTTTCAGCTTTTGCACAGTTTCAGCTGCAAAGCTGTAAACATTTGTTTTGACATCTTAAGACATTAAGTAGTTGTTCATGTAACTTTTGTATTCAAGACATGTACTAAGTTGACATTGTTCAGACCACCATTATTTTAACAATGTCTGACATAAAAATACAGTATAGCTGTGTAGTTGTATTCTAACATTTAATCTTTATTTAAGCTAAATTGATTGTAACAGCTCATTTCATTATACATTATACGTTGCACATTCATTGTCTCTTACATTAAGTATCTGTGTATCAAACCTGATGACCGAAGCAAATAAATCAATGTATAAAGTGCATAATCACAAATGTACTTGTTTGTAAATGTATGTATATGTTTGTATTTGTATCACATTTTATGTAGTGCTTGATGAGCTGATTGAAATGTTTATAATCTGAACAATGTGAAAATACATTCTGTTGTCTGCTATAAAGATAAAAAATTGCATATGGATGAATAAACTGCTTAAAGCATTACATGTTAGTGCAACTTTTTTTTTCCTTGACACATGAAAATTGATAAGCACTTTCAATTGTAACAGCCTCACAACTGATTCTATTAAAATATTTAAACATATTTAAAATTCAAATTAAAAGGTAGCTAACCTGTCTGTGGCTCCTTACGTTTTAGCTTAAGTAGACCTACAGAATAAATTACTTGAATGCAGTCTGATTGAGAGAGAGTCAGCAGAAATAATGAACTCGGGCAGATACTGCAGAAGAATGTGGGACCTTCTAGACCTTGTGTGTTCTTACTGAAAGACATTTCCTGCTTACACTTAACCGTCAAATGCTGAGTCTGTTTTGACAGAAGACAATCAGTCTTTTAGTTTCCACCTCATTTAAAAAGGAGGGCAAAATATGAATGAATCTGTAGGAAAGACTGTCCTTTTGTCAAATGTAGGACCTACATACAGTTAACCTCTTTACTCTGAAGTGAGTATCAGATTTCATTACAGAGCATCTGGATGAGGACAAGTTTTACCTGTTTATTTTTGTTTGCCGTCAATGCTGTGCTATGCAGCAGACCTTGCTTGGTTGCTGTTCCAACCGTCTGCTCCAACTGCAAAGACAACTGTTGTTTCAGACTGCTTCATTGTTCAGGTTCATTCCACAGTTGACTTATTCTATCAACTCTGCCAGGTAGCAGATCAGCTAAGTAAGTTTTATAAAGCTTCTTTCACCTCAGCCTGAATGTGACACCCTGGATCAGTCAGTGCCCTGCCTAGTCTTTGATCTGCTTTTAGGAAGAAGGACACCAGAGGATTTCACCTTGTGAGAATTCAAATGTATGACAATACATACAATCAATGACTACATCCTTTAGTAGTCGTCGGTGTGTAGTTTTTAGATGTTCAAACTCGGATTTTGTATTATTAATCTGTGTTAAAATTAGGTTGTTAAAGTTAGCATTCTTGTATTACAAGGTTATACTTACATTTATTAAAATTTAATTTTACTTTGCCACTTTTGGCAACCAAAATACTGCAATGAGTAAGTATTGTAAAACAATAACATACAGAAAGTAAATGTATATTTCAATATACTTTTACATTTGTTGAGCACAGGTGATGAGTGCAGAAATGAAGGAGAGCCATAACCATATTACAGAAGAAACTGATAAAAAAAAAAACCTCTAAATGTTATACAGCGTATTACTCTGTTTCTCTGGCCCGAAACATTGCTCAATTTTGCACATCTTATTTATGTAAATTTGTAAATATTTTAGTTCTATATTCTATTTTTATCTTATTCAGTTTTTATCTTTTGTACTATTTTATGTTATTACTGTTGGTGCTGCTGTAATAACCAAATTTCCCTCAGGGGATTAATAAAGTACTTCTATTCTATTCTATTCTATTCTATTCTATTGTTCTAACATAACTGTGTCTGTGCAAGATATAAGAGCTGTATAAAGAGCTTCACCACTAACATGTGTTTGCAAGTAGTTAACAATAACTAATTAGATGCTCTAGAGCACATGTGTCAAACTCAAGGACCGCGGGCCAAATGTGGCGAGAACTTAAAAGGTCTAATTGTCCTATAATAAATAAGTCAAAAGGGTGCATTGACCATAAACTACATTTCCCATAATGCACTAATGCCGATTATGTTACCCGCGAAGTGCCGACATCCTGCCACTACATTGCAGTGTTTCCACATCAATGCCATTTTCCGAACAAGTGGAATTGAATAATACAAACAATGATCCCAAAATGTCCAGGAAGAGAAAAATTGATGCAGATGGAAGGCTGCTTCAAGAAAGATGGGAAGGCACGTTGATTGATGGAGTAATGTGGGTTTCATAACCTGACAAATTAAAAGGATTTATGTTATAACAGCAACAAGCAAACATATTTTTTTTTACATCTATGCAAATATACATATGTACTATTTGTAAGTTGAATAAGTAAAAAATTAAGAGTTATTTAACATTAAGGAGTAGTTGCATTTATTTTACATTACATTTAGTTACATTTAGCTGCATTTATACTGTCTTACAGTTACGTCTGGCCCTTTGAGGGCAACCATTATGCTGATGCGGCCCTCGGTGACAATGAGTTTGACACCCCTGTATTTTTCCAATGAAAGGGTCCCACTTCAAAATTTTTTACCATATAGGGAAAAATTCTATTAAAGTCAAGGAATTTAAGAAGAAAAATTACAAGAAGGCCAGAAAGCAAGCTGAAGAGTTAAAGCATTGAGTTCAGGCATAGATTCAGCATGGACTTTGTAACTGATGAAATGTATGACTAGGAAATGGATGCTATAAACTGGGCAACAACAAACCAGATTCAGAAACACGAAGAGAAATTAAACTTTGCACACAAATCAATCGTTAAACTAAAGAAGGTACACAAGTAAGAAATAAATGATTGGATACAGAAACATGTGAATAAAGCCACAAAAGCTAAGGCTTGTTTTATTTTACAAGATGCTTCCTCATAACAGGTTTTCCCTGCAGGACGTTTGTTGCTTTGACACACCTTCAAAAAATATTCATCTTCTTATTGCTGCAAAAGGGCTATTATCACATATATAACATCATTTTTGTTTTAACATCCAAAGGGACAAGGGACAGAAATATCTAATTTTAAAAGTCTATGTATAAATCTCTCCTAAAAATCTCTCTCTTGTTTATGCAAATAAACCACACTATTGAAAAATGGTGGATACAGTCTTTAAATCACTGGGTAGAGTCCAGATTAGTTGACTTAATCCAAACAGCACCCAACACACTGTTCCTTTTGTCACTGATTTTGATAACGATAGTTGCAGTCTCAGAGTCTACAGGCAGGCTGCCCGTTGAGCCAGCTGACAAGTCACTCCGCACTTATCTTAACATGTTGAAACAGCACAGTGTAGGCTGTTTAAGCTCAACACCTCTGAAAAAATACTCAAATAACATGGTAAAAATTAACCTTCTTTAGGCAATAAGGCTGAGTAATACAACCTAAAGTCAACAGAACAATAAATGATCACTTTTACCTTTGTATCCGTTTGATTAAATAAAGCAATCTTTTACTATATACACATCTGCACAAGATTCTCCATCCTCATCTCTTATTAGTTCTCGTATGGAACAGTAAGCAAAATCAGACATAGCATGGTTAATGGTGATGACCTAAAACTGCTGAGGGAACAATGCCAAATATATATTAGGTATGTTTGAAAGTCATTGTGTCAGTTTTATTAACTTTTTGGTTAATCGCTCAGCCTTACTAAACAAAAGTGCATTTACAGAAATGAAACGGTGAAGAAGCTCAGATGATTCATTTATTGTGACACATAAATGTCATTTTAGTCATGCTATTTTAATTACTTGTTTACGTGTGGCTGCGCCCTTGACTAGTTTCACTTTTCGTTTGCTGTGATGCGGAAGCAAATGTACTCTGCCACACCTATTCCAGCCTTCAAGGAAATGCCACCAGAAAACCGGAGGCCCTCAGAGAAGTTTTGATTTAAAAGTTGAGGTTACAACGGCCCAGACACTCTAAAATTCTGTGAAACGTATCCTCAGAGGTGTGCATGTTTTTTTGTATATGCATGTTTATGTTGTCACTTTGCCAGTTAATGTGATATGCCTTACCCTGTTTACCATAAATCGCTTTTTAAATTACTAGTCATGGAAAAGTGGCTAATCTGGTTTTCTGTGAACTGCTTGTTAGACTATTATTACCATGCTGAGCTATTTAACTGTTGTCATACCTGCCCTGCCCTGTTAATCATGCTGACAAAAAGGATGGCTTAGATAAGTTAATCTCATTGCGCACCTGGTACTTTGAAGAAAGATTACTTGACAAGAATTTTTGCTGGTGAGTAGACAATCAAAAAATAAATATAATGATTGAAGAATGTATAATAATTGATATAATATATGATTATATATGCAAAATGTATAAATGTATTATAGAATATACTTTTTAAAATTGACTGATTAAACCAGTTTGTCGATAATGCTCAGGTGTTAATTGCTTTGCAAAGCCAAGAGCCACAGTTGGAGGTACATTCAAACGTGCTGCTCTTGTGTATTTTTGTTTTTTGCTATATTGAGTTAGTGAGGAAACGTGAGGTTTTATTTTCTCTTTTTCTTTTGGTTAGTGGTAAGACCTGAGTTTAGACAGTATTATTTGGTTTTGATCTTTTGTTTTGCTGAACAGGGAGAAGCCACCAAGAAACCTGGTTTCATTTTGCCATGTTTGCATGAATTCTGAAAATTAGGAATAAACTTAGGAAACACTGTTAAATAATGGTCAGTTTTTTAAACATGTTGATAAAAAGCCATTCATGTCTGTATTCCAAGCCAATGAAATTTAGCCAGAGTCTGTTTCGGTAAGTATATTTCATGAGACTAAATAATTTACCTAAGGAAACAACATTTACTATATACTATACATACCTGTAGTATGGAGGCTATTTTCTTCATTTTAACTCAATAAACTGTAATTTACTGATATCAGAAGAGGGAGTCTGGCCATCCACAAGGCAACAGTGGTAGAGAGGTAAATGTAACAATGTGTAGAACCACTAAAAAAAACTTTAATTTACACCAACCATTAGGAGTCAACAATCACAATGGTTTTGGTGAGTTTTACTTTGTTTCTGTCAAGTGTGCTGTATATTAATAAAATTTTAATAATGTTGATTGAAGTCTGGTCAGTTTGAACAGAGCATTGATATCAAGGTATGGTATTCATTTGTTAAGGATGTGGCCAATGTGTATCTAAATACTGTGTAATGACCAGCCTACCAAGTTATGGTATTTATATGTGTAGGTATTTTAGGTATTGATGTTAGTTGAATTAAGGTGAGCGACATAGTGTTGTGCTGTGGCCAAAGTTAGCTATGGAAATACTGTTCCCCCAAGTATGTGTGCTGATATGATGTAGCCTACACTAATGTGCAGCAGAGAAGTGTGGCATTTCATTGTGGTTTCTGTCAATGTCTGACAGATGAGTGTAGCCTACATCATGACAATCATCACCTTGGTGGGAATTTGCAACTCCATGAGCAAAAACATAAATGTTGTCTATATAAAGTACCACTTAGAACTTCTATGAAGCATATCTTTTGAAGCATGTCAGTTTGACCACAGCAATAACAACTCCAGTTCCACAGCTTTTAACTCTAACAAATGGTTTTAATCAATTACTTTGTATGACTTTCAAACTTCGTCTCCGCATTTCACTATAACTTTTCCTTGTTTCCTGAATCACAGCAGACACCTAACAGCTTCTCCATTTGAATTTCTGTCCCTCTAGTTTGGGCCAAAGTGACAATATGGCAGATGCATCCCTTATGTCAGCATCTGGTAATTATGGTGAGAATATACACACGTGCACACACACATAAAACATTTATCTCTGAAGTATATATAGTTAGAAAAGACAATGGTGTAGATCATACCAGAGCTTAAGTCATAAGTCACAGTTAATAGGAGGCTAGAAACCTTATATGAATCCCAAAGTTGTTGTATGTCTGACGATACAAGCCGTTTTTCTTGTAAATTGAACCTAATCAATAGCAGGTGCAGAGATTTCCAAATTTGAGACAAATATCAAAATCATCAGCATAAAATGGATTTGAAAACATTTTATTCTGAAATTCACAGGCTAAAATTATGACAGGAGAACAGCCATAACCTTGTTTGTTCATTCACCTCCTTGCTTAATGTTTTTAAATTCATGATTTTTATGTCTATAGAGTGATTTCATTGTCCTCATTATTCAGCTTTAATTATGCTTGTCCACAAATGCCTCACATAGTTTAATGTGCAAACCACTAACAAAATGGTAAATGTACTTTTAAAATGTACTCATGAGACTGTGTGAATTTAATCCTTTGACTCTTCTTGTTTTACAGCGTCTGAGCTCAAAGTTGTAGTATTTGGAAAGAGTCAAAATGAAAAGACTGCACTAAGTAACTTCATCACAAGGGGAAACGATGTCCATCATATAAAAATATCAAAGCAAAGTTCAGTCAGCTATGGGGAATGGAGGAAAAAAAAGGTAACGGTGGTAAACACCTCAGATGCCTTCAGTCTGCCTGAGGATAAACTGAAACACGAGATGAAAAAGTATGTAGCTCTTTGCCCTCCAGGACCAAATGTTGTCCTCCTGTTAGTGAAGCCTTCTGATTTCAGTGAAAGTGACAGACAACAATTAAAGATTATTCTCAGTTTCTTTGGCCAAGATGCTTTTAAATACTCAATGGTCATTACTGAGACACAAAATGAGGAAGAACAGAATTCCTCAGTTAACCAGATAATCCAAGACTGCAGTCAGAGGCAGCACAGGATTTCCTTTGATAAAAATGATCTTTCTGATGATGATTATCGAGCACTGATGCAAAAGATGGAGAAAATAGTGACTGATAACAAAGGAGGACATCTGAACTGCACTGAAAGGGCTGATCCCACAACAGTTTCCGTAACTTCCAAACCTGCTTTGAACCTAGTGTTGTGTGGGAGACATGGGACCTGGAAGACATTAGCAGCTAATGCCATTTTGGGAGAACAAAAGTTTGGTCCACATGCTGACTCATCAGAGTGTATTAAAAATGATGCACAGGTGTGTGGACGTATGTTTTCTCTAGTGGAGCTGCCTGCTTTGTATGGAAAACCTCAGGAGACAACAAAAAAGGAATCACTTAAGTGTATGTCTCTTTGTGATCCTGATGGTGTGCATGCCTTCATTCTGGTCCTACCTGTTGGTCCCCTCACTGACGAAATCAAGAAAGAGTTAGAGACCATCCAGAACACATTCAGCTCTCAAGTCAATGACTTCACCATGATTCTGTTCACTGTGGAGTCGGATCCTAATTCTCCAGCCGTTGTCAATTATGTAAAAAGCGACAGAGATATCCAGCAGCTATGTCAGAGCTGCGGTGGACGATACATTATCTTCAACATCAAAGACAAGCAGCAAGTCTCTGAGGTGTTAAACACTGTGGATAAGATGACAGTTGTGGGATCCAGGTGCTTCACAAAACAAATGATTGCCACACCTCTAGAGAAAGAGGACATAAGTTGGAAATATGAACTGAAATTGGCAGAATACCAGAGTAGAGAATGTCTGAGGATGGTGCTTATTGGGAAGACTGGCAGTGGGAAGAGTGCCACTGCAAACACCATTCTGAGTCAAAACACCTTCCAATCTAAGGCCTCCATGAAGTCAGTGACCAGGTTTTGCCGAAAAGCAACAGGAGAGATTGATGGGCAGTCTATTGCTGTGGTTGACACACCTGGCTTGTTTGACACAACCCTGTCGAAGACTGAAGTTCAAGAGGAGCTTGTGAAATGCATCAGTTTGTTGGCTCCAGGACCTCATGTGTTTTTACTAGTGATGCAGATTGGTCGCTTTACAAAAGAGGAACAAGACACCTTGGAGCTCATCAAATCATTTTTTGGGGAGAAGTCAGGTGAATTCATCATTATTGTTTTCACCAGAGGAGATGATCTCGAAAGTGTAACACCTGAGAGTTACTTAGAAGACAGTGATGACTTTGTCAGAAAAATGATTGCTGACTGTGGAGGAAGATACCAGGTCTTCAACAACAGAGATCAGAATTGTGCTCAAGTCAAACAGCTTCTAGGCAAAATTAAGTCAGTGATGAAGAAAAATGGTGACAGTTGCTACACTTCTGAGATGTTCCAAGAAGCTGAGGCAGCCATACAAAAGGAAATGGGCAGAATCCTGACAGAAAAGGAAGAAGAGATAAAGAGAGATAAAGAGGAGGTGGAAAGAAAACATCAAGAAGAAATACAAGCAAAGAAAAAAGAATTGGCTGAACAAATTGCTAAAAGTGAACAAGAAAGAGAACTTAAAACCAAACTGTTCAAGGAAAAGAGGGAATACATTAAGAAAAAGCAGGAAATGATTAAGAGACAAGAAGAAGAAGAGAGAAAGGCAGAGGAAATAATGACAAAAAAGCAAGATGAGATTCAACGAATTCAGTTGGAAGCCATGGGGAAAAAAAGAAATCATGGGCCACAAAATAATCCAACAGCTGACAAAAAGCTGATAGAGGACAGAGAAAAGATGAGAAAAGAACAAGAGGAATGGGAAAAGAAACAAAAAGAGTGGTGGGAGAAGCGATATCAAGATCAACAGAGACGACAGGAGGAGCAAGCACGACTTGAAAAGCTCAGAGAGGAATATGCGCAGGAAGTAGAAAGATATAATAAAAAAAGAAAAGAAGATCAAATTAGAAAAGATCAACAGGAGAAAATTTTAACAGAACTACAAAACTCGCTGACTCAAAATCTTGCTCTGATGACGAAGAAACATGAAGAAGAGGCCAGAAAGAAAGCTGAAGAAATGAATGAATTCAGATTCAGTTACACCAAGGACTTTACAGATCTGGTGGAAAAGCATGGCGAGCAAATAGAGGATCTGAAGCAGAAACAACAAAAACACAATGACCTCATAATCCAACAACTGAGCAAACACAAAACCTTTCGGAAAGACTTTAAAAAACTGAAGCTAAAACAAGAGCAAGAAATGGATAACCTGATGAATTTATCTCCACTGAACATGGAAAATCTGAGCAAAGAGATTGATGAACTGCAGGCAAAACATGATGAGGAAATAAATGAGTGGATACAAGAACATGTGAAAAAGGCCAGAGCTAACTGTTCCATCTTATGAGATGTGATGCTTTTCCTTAAGCAATTTTACAGTTTCAAACTGTGGACCAGGGAGATCTCATTTTGTGTTTTTAATCTTTTTTTTTTTTTTCCAAAACTACAAAGTCCCATCAGTAGTTATTGTGTTAATCTTTACCTTCTGAAAGTTTCTTTATTTTTACAGAAATAATAAAGTGCCACAATACATATATTTTAGGTATTTCTGGAGTGTATTCACTCTCTAATGTCTAAGATTTCTGTAGAATAAAGGTAAAGTTGCTATTATAATCAATAATTAATTTAGATTTTGGATTTTATTCTGTCATTACAAACAATAACCAGTTAATCTCTAATTGCAACTGTCTGTTATGTCTGCAAATTTTGTTTAATGTTTTAAAATAATCTTTTTTATTTCTTGGACATAAGTTAAATAAACTGATCTATACATGCATATATTGTAACATGTATTTCAGATATATTAAAACACACATTGACTGTATTTAACTAAATATATGGATATTTGTAATCTCACAAACAACTTAATGTGCATGGGTAATCACAATTACTTTGAAAAAAACAGCAGAGGTTCGATACTGTGTTTGCAATGCTTTTGATTTTTGAATTTTTTTTTTCCTACAAGGTGATATGCTTATACTGGCTATTCAGAGTGTATTTGTATTGTATTGTATTTGCAATGTGCATGTGGAACTTTGGAAAATTGATAATAAAAATGTTTAATGCTTAATACGCTATAACTATTAAACCACATATGTATATGCCAAGCAGAATCACAATCCTCCAGTTGTAGAGAAGCCACGTCACAGATAAATGCAGCTACTTTTCTATAGAAAAAAAAAAATATTACAATTAGTGTGTAAGCATTGAGTATGATATTGCATCAGCTGTATTAACATGGCTCTGGCTTCATATCTTTCCACAAAAGTAACTAACAGTTTTGATATTTAAATGATACTGCTTAGAGTTCTGCAAACAAAAAGGTATTTTTCCAACTGTAGACACTGTACTACACATGAGTGACCATTTTGTATCTAATCTTCCCCCGAATCTTACTGCACTCATAAATCTTGGAGTTAATAAAATCACGTAACACTTTACATTCTATGCAGACTGTAAGTCCTTTTATGTACTGAGGTGTGTTGATGTGCAATGAGTAGGTGAGAAATCGATTAACTGAATGAAATAATCACCAATTATTTGGATGAGTAATCACGGCTGATCATTATATCTGCAATATATATTCAGTCTAGCAGTTAAATGTTCAAACAGACACTTTTAGTTTTGGGGGAGTTAAAATATCTTATATTTTGTTTTGACAAGTATAATTAAAGTTATTTACATCTTGGAGTACAATTTGTACTAGTGCAAATGCATACCAAGGTCATATCTTTCATTACCATACAAGTTTGTGAGAATACAAGTTTTACTTAGAGAAATGCTAGAATGAATATCAAAACATGATTCCAGATGGAGGGTGATTCGTGAAATGCAGAAATAGTTGGCAGAGATGTGATTTTACAGTAAATAATTTAACTTTTTTAATGAATTAAATAAGGGTTAATGATTGATCATCCAATCATTCCCATTATGTTTTATTTCTGCTGCACTGAGTTTGTCTACATGCACACCTAGTTTTGAGCCATACAGCTGCACTGATTATATTTGGATTATATATATGCGAGAAAGATGAGCAGCCTGGTTGTTGAGTTACCTTTATACACAGTTCTAAGAATTTCCAGCCCTTTGATCTGATTGGAAAATTAAAATGTATCCTCTATATTTCCGTTCTCAAACTCAGTACACTATATATTATCATAACTTTTGTTTTGCTAATCACTTCTGCTAAACCCAACTGTGTAGACACACAGACAATGATCAGACACACTGACAAGGTCAAAAAAATGATTGCCGACTGTGGAGGAGGATTCCAAGTCTTCAACAACAACGACCAGAAGAATAATACACAAGTCAAACACCTGCTGGACAATGTAGAGAAAATGGGAAAGAGTGGTGGCAGTTGCACAAAAGAGATGTTCCAAGGAGCTGAGTCTGCCATGCAGGAGAAGTAAGAAAGTAGAGATGCAAAGAGAGAAGGCAGAACTTGAAAGTAAACATGATCAAGAAATTCAAGCAAAGAAGAAAAAATTAAGCGAGAGAGCAGAGAGATGGAGCACTGAGGGAAAAGGAAGAGTCCATTCACAAAAAACATGAGAATGAAATATATGGACACAATTTTGGGAACGACAACTTGACGCTCTGGAGAAAACAAATCAAATCTGATTTAGAAAAAGCACAACTGAAGAGTTAAATCTGGTGCAAGATAGAGAAGAGATGAGGTGAGAACGAAGGGCTTGGCAGAAGGATCACTAAGAATGATGGGAGAAATGATGTCAAGAGGATCAACAGAGACAGCAGGAGGAGCAAATGGGGAATATGAGAAGAAAAGGAAAGAAGAGAGTCTTGGAAGAGAACTAGAGGACAGAATGTGGGAAAAGGTAAACTTCTGAGAGACAGCAAGAAATAAAGAAGAAAACCACAGAGGAGGCCAGAAAGCAGGCTGAAGAATTCAATGAACTGAGACAGAAATACACAAAAGACGTTGTGGTTCTGAATGAAAAACAAGGAAATGGAGGACTTAGATAGATAGATAGATAGATAGATAGATAGATAGATAGATAGATAGATAGCAAAAGCAACAAGAAAAGAATTGCCTCATACTGAAACAGCTGATCATGACCAAAACCCACCCATTTCCACAGACTGAACAAAAAAGCAGGAAGAAGAAATGAATGAGATTGTACAGATTATTGCTAAAGGAGATGCAGACAATCAGCATGAAGAAACCAATGACTTTGCAGAGAAACATGCAGAGAAAGCCTCAGAAGATAAATCTTGCTGCATTTTATCAGATGCTGTCTTTTGTCTACACGTCACAAGAGCTGCACGACTGTGAGAGCTATAGGGTTTGATTTCACTTTGTTTTCTATGCTGAAGCTTAACATCTATGGTGACAATGTGCAAATGTGCAGGGGCAGGATTGCAGACCTGCCGGGGCAAATTAACAGCCTGTAACTCCAGTCCTTCTGGTGACGTCCTTATTAGACGTTATTTGCTGTACTGACTCAACAAAGTTGCAGTAGGCCATGACACTAGCGGCAGCTATGGGCAGTATTAGGTTGGACAGTGGAGACAGCAAAAAGAAAGTGTTTGTTTGAAAACAGCAACAGCATTAATTAATTATAATTAGGGGTGGGACTTTAATGCGTCAATTATGATTAATTAATTACAAAAAATTAACAAGTTAAAAAAAAATAACGCATTTAATCGCTGTTTGCATTCCAAACAACGCGGAACGTTTGTCAGTGCACGATTTCCTGGTACACTGATTACACTGATGCACACGTCAGAGCTCGGCTAACGGCTACCAAAAAGCATGGTTTTGTGCAAATTGTGAAAAAAAGAGTTTGCATACAACCAAAGCACTTCAACGCTACGGTACCGTCTAAATGCAAAGCATGTTGCAGCAAGCACAGAAACCACCGGAGCTGTCCCGGTCCGAGTACGAACAAGAGGTGTCGGCTAGCGGATCGATCCAAATATCAATATTATCGATACCAACGTTGGTATTGATATTGATCGATACCATTGTAATGAGATCGATACTTTACTCTTTCATCAAAGAGGCGACCTGGCTGTATGTGTATGCAAAAGTGCCGCTCCTGTCACAGCGCGGAGCAGGCGCACTTTGCTCCTCCTCCCCGTGTTGTTTTGATGTTGTACTGAGAATTTTTATTTAATTTTTGTATTGTAGTTTCTGATCACTCTGCCTGGAAAGAAGAATTTGTTTTAATTTGTTTTCGACTGATAATTTTGTGCACTTTGTTTGGTTAAGAAGAAAAACCCAGACATGACAATGTTTGTTTTATTATGATAATAAAGTATCTTCGCCCAAATTCTGTCCTGGGTTTAACTAATTAATAATCCAAAGCAAAAATCACAAAAACAATTAAAGTCATGAAAATTCATTCCGATTTAGCATTTGATGATGCATCCACCTTAATTATTAAAATGTATCAGTATCGGTATCGGTATTGATATCGGCGATATTGGCCCTGTATTTACTTGGTATCGGATCGATACCAAATATTGCAGTATCGCACACCACTAGTGTCGGCAGCCCAAACTCGATCAAATGACTGGCTTCAGGACCAAAATTAGTAAGTGTTATAGCCTAACGTACAAAATAATGTGTGCTAACTTGGAGTTTAAAGGAGATAAGGAGATTTAAGCTTGTCAAATGACCATTTATATTTCTGGTTGTTTTGCCAGAAGAAGAAAGAAGTAGAAATTGCACTTTATGTTGAATTGTTGGGGGGGGGGGGGGGGTCAATACTAGTCAATACTGTTCTGAAAAAGTACTTAAAATGGCACTTTAACTTTAGGTCTATTCAGTTTTGGCCAGGGATATTTTCTATTTCTTTTTCT
This sequence comes from Datnioides undecimradiatus, assembly GCA_008933995.1. Taxonomy (NCBI): domain Eukaryota; kingdom Metazoa; phylum Chordata; class Actinopteri; order Lobotiformes; family Datnioididae; genus Datnioides; species Datnioides undecimradiatus. The sequence continues at coordinate 16,271,976 of WARS01000015.1, forward strand.
ACTGTTCTGAATTGAAATGCAATTAAATGCATTTTTCCAGACATTAAAAGAGCTTGAGTTTACAATATTCATGTCTATTCAAATCCATTTAAATTAAAAAATGTTGCTTTTTTGGGGCAAACATTGTTATGCGATTAAAATGCGATTAATCGAGATTAATTAATTACAAAGCCTCTAATCAATTACATAAATTTTTTTAATCGAGTCCCACCCCTAATTATAATATAATATTATATAATTATTATTAGATATTTCTTCACTGAACAATCAATAAATTGGCACTGAGGGCTTTTATCAATGGAAAAGATGTTTTTGCTCTCTTTATGACTGGATTTGGCAAATACTCTCCTACTACGTCGCATTGCGATCTGATTGGCTGACGTTAGTCTTTGGCAGATAGTCATATACAAATGGTTCATCCGATCACCTGCTAATGTTTTAAAATGTACCTGTCTTTTTCCCAAACGGCTTCCAAGAATGACTGTTGACTCACAAGATGACTCACATCGCCACATCGTTTTACTTGGAATCATGGGAATCTTGAAAACCTATTTTTATTTTATTTCACTGTAAAACCAGGGTTGTTATTTTTAAAGAGCCTTAAAGGCATGTTTGGTTGCAAACAAATGATCTGTATACAATAACACAAAGTAGATTCCTGATATAATCATGCATTAAAATCAAAGAGAGTGTGCTATGTGCTTCAATAATGTTTTGTATTACATCACATTGGTACACAGTAGATGTATTATTACACACCTCTCACAGAGAAGAGATGGATGACACACACACCAAATGTCAGTCAGAGAATAAGACTTTTTCTTACCTGTACTGTACAACCATCATGTTCTGCTCCCCACAGTGTCTGGCACAGCGGATATACCTCATCCAGCTGGACTTACTGGGATCATTACCATCAATAAAGTGCTGTAACGTCCCCTCTGCATCATAGATCTGAAACACATAAATATACAGTCCAAATTGAAAGTTGTACAGACAGAAGTGAGCTGCAGTAAGCAGCGCAATAACTTCTAAGCCATGCAAACCTGTGGAAAAAAGGTTGGTTCGGTTTTCAGTACAGATTTCTGGATAGTAAAGTGTAAAGTGCAAAAACATGTCAGCACACACACGTGCAGTCATTTACACATTTTGTGGGCACATCCTCAGTGTAATACACTTAGACCCACAGGACCACAATGTAAATAAGCTCTTGGGCATTGTATTTTGGCTAATAAAGATATCTCCTGGTTAGGCTACATTATTTATTTTATGTGCTGTATATATTTTATAAAATACAGTGAATAGGAAACCCCCCTTTTAATCAAATCCTCATGTTTAAGGACTTTTACACTGAACTTGTTTAGCTTCATTAAACCACAAACAATGGTTAGATGGTTATGAACCAGAAGAAACTGGGCAAAAAGACAAGCAACGGACATACTGAGTTATGTTTAACAGGTAGCTACTTACACCATTACAGTTAAACTCTGGTTGGATATAAAGCAAAATGAGACATCTTATTGAATGTCCAAGTCCAACTTGGACAACAACAAATGGCATTTCACATGTGTATCACTCCACCATGCTAAACAACCTAGATGATAGCAACAAGCAAAGATGGCAAAGTGAAGTGATTCCTCCCAATAACTCGTTAAAATACGGACGATGCAAACAAGGTTAAAAACACTATTCACTGTTCAGTGTCACAATAGTACTTAACTAATCATTTTTTAAATCATATAGTAGCATACAGTATGTGGCATTTTTCTTGCTGCATGTGAGCTGTAGCTACTATTCTGTGCACATCAATAAGTGTTGAATCCTGTTTTTAAAACCTAACCAGCAGCGCAAGATTAAAAAACCTCTTCAATTTAGTCCCATATTTTTTTTTCTCTGTTAATCTACGACTATATTCCCTCTCAAATGAAGAAGTCCAGACTTCAACATAGAAAGACAGACATGCTTTACAGATTCATTTCAGTGTTACAGATATAAGATAACAGATGTAAAGATAGTCAAATGTTTAAATCAAACAGCTAAGGATGTGCAGCCTCTGTGCGTCTCATGGTTGAGGAAAGATAGTCAAACGATTACATATAGATATACGGATAAGAGATATGCAGGGCAAGGCCTTGGACGAGGTCTGAGAGTATCCCAGCAGGGACATCATATCTGAAATCCTATGAGAGCTACAATATTAACTCCCGAGTTTAGGACATGAAGTATGAAATGATATTCCACTTTTAACAGAAATAAAGTTATGCAGGTGTCAACGGAAGGTCTGACATCAAGAAATGTCACTTTTTAAGAAACCATTTTAAACAACATGGGGGTAAAATATACAACTCATAGTAAAATAAGATTTTCCACAGTGTTTATCCACACAGATTAGTTTAAGTTAAGACATATTTATGGAAAGGAAAGTCTAAATTTGTGTATCTTGATAATTGTGTGATCATGTTTCATCGAAGAGAAGCTTTCTACTGGAAATGGTTACGGGTCCTGCACTTGTAGCTTAAACAAAAAGAAATAACTCCAGCTGATTTGAAATGTTTTAAGCAAGTCTTGGCAACAAATCATTAGCCTCTTATCCACAGTCAGGCTGAAGCTGTGATTATTACAGGCCTGCTGGGTGTTAAACGTTATACAAACCTGATTTACACCTGCTTAAAAGCCTCGCTGCTTCGTCTGCCAACGTCTCAGACATAAAAACAAGTTCTGAGTTCTAAAAATATGTTTTTACCACGACAGTTGAAGATAATGCCTGACACAAGATGCATGAACATAAACTAAACACATTCCCATTTAGACAAAGAAGAAGGAAAATATCTCAAGGAGTACCATCCAGACTGCTAGAACAATTTTCCATGGATGTTCATGGTCCCCAGAGGATGACACCTAATGATTTAGTCCTTACTTTTGGCAAAATCATGAGTTCCATTTGTACAAATTAAATATTAATATTGACACTTTGTCACATTGTCTTTTGTCATTGACTGATAATACATTTTCAGATCAAAGTCCCCAGAGGATAAACGCTTTTTCTTATGATGACCCCCTGACCTCTCCTCTATAGAGCCACCCTAAGGACAAACATTTTACCGCATTGGAGTGTGGCTCTGACCCAAAACTTACACCAAATATGAGAAGAACGACATTTAGTGTAACCCCTAACCCTATGGAAAAGAGTAGATGTCATGATTTTCTGATTTTTTGATGGATTGTATCGGGCATCTTCAAAAAAATAAACAACCTATATTTCACACAATTCCACCCCTTAAGTTCCTCTTTTTTTGTCTTTTACTCTCTTCGAGTTTGTATCCGTTATAAATCTCCACTACCAAGCTGGGATACATCGATGACATCATTGGGTTTGTTTCCTCAGACTTGGCAAAGATAAAGTGGTAATTTTTTTGTTTTTTAGCAGGCTAAAACTGACTAATGTTGCTAAAAAAAAAACATTTTCTAAAACTACTTGGTAATATGATAATGGGAAAAAAACCTGACTTTTACATCTCGTACACATGAATTACTGCAAAATCAACTGAAAACTGTATGAGATTGAAAAAAACAAATAAATCAACAGAAGAAATCACAGCTACAATAAGCAGTTTAAAAGAGTCAATGTCCCTCAGCCCCTCTGTGTGTTCATTATTAATCCATCCCTCCATCCATCCGTGGTGATGCACTGTGACTGTATTGAGGAGGCGTTGAGTGCATTTATAAGGTGATGACCTGAGCCAATAGCCGGCCTCTGTGCTGTCCATACAGCCAACAAACAATCAATGCTGTAAATGACTGCGAGAATCAAAGGAAACAGCCTCATTTATTATTCGCTGCGTGTAAGCACTTTAATGTCTGTCTGTCTGTCTGTCTGTCTGCAGTCTCTTCTGTCTTTATCTGAATCTCTTTCAGCATGTAATGCACAAACACTTTTTACATGTATATATTATATAATGTTATACATTTCTATTGTTAATTCTAGTTTTCAGTAAATTAACAGAATATCACAGTCAAACCATGATTAAGTCCAGTTTTTCTCTCCATCTTTGAATCAGATTTTGTCAAAAAAGTAAAAGCTCTCCCTCCCTCTGAGGGAGGTGAAAAATTACAACTTTAAATGTTGTGTATCCCTTTAACAGAGAGCAAGGAAATAAATCTAAAGACTTCAGAGTTTCAGGTAAAACTGATCCTGACATGTCACTCCTCTGCAGGGAGGATAAGTGACAGGAGGAATGGCTCCTTAGTATCCTTGTGAGCACCAGTTTGAGAACTTATAGGACATTCTGTCTGAGCTTCAGTACTTCGTCAAAAAAGTGTTGCTTTTTGAGTTGAGTTCAAGTTCAAGTTCAGGTCCGAGACGAGAGCGGGATGCTCCTGTTGCCGAGGGACCTCATAAGTTCAGCAGCGTGAACATGTGTGTGGTGTGCTCTGCTCCCTGCAGCCCGTAATGAAACTCCTACACTCTGCTGTTGTTTAAAGCTTTTGTTACTCGCAGCCATTTGTCACTGACGTCTGTTTAAACAAATCACAGCACGTTTAACAGCCTCCCGCGTCGTCCTGCTCCACTTTGCTCTGCAACGCCCCAGTTTATGCTTTATGAAAGAGCGAGAGCACAACAACACAACAATTGTTGTTTTTTAGAGGGCTGACTCAGTTATTTTTGCAATTCTAAATACACCCTCAAACTAAAGCCCTGTACATGTTACTTAATTTAATGTTGTAATGTTAGTGTTGTAATCTTGTGTAACATGTTGTGTTAAAGTATCAGTATCAGAACATAATATCACATTATGTCCAGTAGACAGTAGTCTATTCTTAACAGACATAAACATCATAAATTATTTTAAAGAGTTATTTTCTGTGGCCACTGTGGGAAAGTGAATACACAGTTTAAAAAACACGGCACAACGATAAATTACAGTTAGGTATTTTCAGACCGCTGGAGGGCAGTAAGTCAAACATTCAGCATGGAGCAGTAACATATTACTGCAGCTGTTACGTAAAGAAATCAAATATTTAGCAACTAATGTTAATGTTATTAATGTCTTGTCCTTTGGCAGGCAGTGAGTTTGATTGATTGACTGATTGATTGAGTGATATTGGACATAAAAGCACCCATAAACAACAACATAAACATATTGTGTAAGAGTTATGTGGGGCGGTCCAATGTACGCTCCATTTGGAAACCAGCCATCCATCGATACATTTGTTTCTACAAAATAAACAATAGAAAAAGACAAAAAGACTCTCTTTGGATTGACTGCTGCACTAAATCTAACACCAGTGATCGTGGAAAACCTTCATCAGGAGGCCAGTTAGTGCCTGTCTCTGGAAACAATGGGCAGGATCTTCAGCTACATGCTCAAAAGGCAGGTTGGTAACCACTATGCTATGAGACCAACAATAAGAATTATTAGGTAAGATGATCAATTCATGACTAAGAAATGATGAAATTATCTTTTAAATTGACATTTTTATTCTACTCTTCTCCATGATGGCATTTTAAGCCTTCCTGTAACACATTTCTTTTCCTTTCCTGCAGGTACCGACAAATAAATGTCTCTTCTGCACATAATAAATAAAAAAAGATGGAAACGCATGTATGAAATTTGATCTGATTATTAGATATTGATTAAATATAATTAAAACCTGCTCAAACATTTTGGATGTAGCGATTCTGCTCATTTGTTCCATCGTGCCTTCATCAGCGAAGCACCTGTGAGTGACCCTCAGCCGACTGCACAGTGAAAAACCATGTTAAGCTGCGGAGAACTGGGGCCTCCCGGACCAGCAGCTGCTTTCTAGCTTGGTGCTGTTCAGTCAAAGACATTTTGGCCGCCCGTGTTTATCGAATCCATCGCTACAAAATTCCATCTGCAAGACAAACGGCCAAATATAACATGTTGTTTAGTTCAACAGCTAGAAAATGTTGCAAACACTGCCAGGCTGTCGGCTTCACTTCACAGCTCCAGCTGTCATTTTTCCATCTGAGCACAACAATCGTGACAAAACTGGACTTTTTCTTTTTCTTTTTTGCAGCAGCTTCGGTTCCTTAAAGCTCAATAAATTATCCTTGTTTGACCTTCATTTTGTCCAGGAGAGATGACCCTTTCAACACCGCACTGCTTTATATTCACACCCCGAGACCACACATCATACAAGCTGCTGCTGCTGCCGGAGGAGCTCGGGGGCTCAGCTATGTTTAAAAAGAACTTTCTGGTGTGAGGATGAAATCCGCTACGGCTGCAACTGATGATTATTTGCATTATCGATTACACTGCCACTTATTTTCTCCATTAAATGCTCTGTAACATCTAAAAATGGAGGAAAAACATTTAGTAACACACACAGTGACAATCTGCTCAAGCCCAGCGTGACACTCAGTTTACAGTAGTGTAAAACAGAAACAGTGTGTGTCTGGCATATCTGCTTTCAAAAATGATTTAAACCACTAATCAACTGTGAGGACAGCTGCGCCGTATTTTCTGGTGATTTGTTGCGTCAGATCTAACGTCCACCAAACCAAATCAGATTTTGAAAACATTTTATTTTCGTGTAGAAACACTGCAGAATCAATCTGCACACAAACGTTTTGTTCAAAGTCAGTCGCATATCAATACATATCATTTTAAGGAATAATTCACTTCTTTTGTGTCAAAGAGAAGTGACAAAACATGGTTCTCGTTTATTCTATTATTAAACTCACAGTGACATCTGGAAATTATAAGAAACCTCAAAGGGACATTTAAGGGGATCATTTAAGATTATTTATTTTCCCTTTTATTGGACAGTAGGTGATACCGGTGAAACCGGTGACACGCAGCCAGAATCAAAGCTGTTCCACAGGTGTCAGTTATGCGGCTTCCTCGGCTACCAGAGTGCTTCATAATGAACTATAGTGAAGGTCAAATGAAGACGCCGCTGAGTCACAGACAAATGAAACTGATTATTTACTCTGAGCTTCTGAGTGAAACTGAAGTGGAGCAAGTCAGAGAGACGGAGAGTCTAATCTGTCTGTCTGAGTCTCTTTACACTTACAAGAACCAGAAGAGAGGAGGTAAGTGGGGAGGATTAACTCATACACAGACACAGACATACACACACACACACACACACACACACACACCCACGCACACACACTCCAGTGATGGATTGTGTGTGTTTGTAAGAGGCTGGATTACAGCTCACTCTTTCAGTCATTGATCTCTGCTGTCTAGACTTCACTTACAGCTCTGTCACTGTTCATGCACATGCGCACGCACGCACAAACACACACACACACACACACACAAACACACACACACACACAAAAACACCATCTATCTACCAAACACAGATGCTCTATTCTCTATTATTTACATTTTATGTCAAAATGTGAGAATAAGTATCTAAGTCACAGTAAAACTCAAATTAGATTTTGACACATTTGATATAATAGATAATAACATAAATTATATATATTCTAATAAATAAAATATAAAAAGCATCAAAAGCAAGCCAGCAAAACTAAAATTCCAACTGACGGTAAACTGGCTGGACTAAGATAGGCTTTTTTAAAAATCTTTTGTAATATGTACAGTCTGTTTGTTGATGAATCTGCTTAATCTGCTTCTGGACTGCAAAACATTAAAGCCTGAGATAGTACAGGTGCGGGAAGAAATAAAAGCTAAACATATGTCTAAACGCTGGTTTCATTTTCCATATAACTAGTTATCTTTGTACATTTGACACAAGTGACAAACAGAGCCATGGTTCAGGCCTGCAGCACGGTGTGTTTGATATTTAAAGGAGCAGTTTGACATTTTTGGAAATGCACTTATCTGCCTTAGTTGGCAACTGTTCTACCAGACAAGTTTCTCACCTCCAAACTTATCACGTTGTTTTATTTATTTTATGATAACTGTCCAAATGATCCAAAATAGCAGACTATGAAAACAGATTTGTGTATCAGAACGTTGTTTTGTCTTCTTTTCCGTCACATTAATCATTTTTATCTGGTGACCCTTCAGAGGGGCCTGACTGTAGGTTAGACAATTAAAAATATTAACTCCTGTGTTTTTGTATTTTTACATTATTGTATTTGTACTTTAGTTAAATAGAGGAACTGAGTACTGGGCCCACTCCTGGGATATAATATACAAGATGTTTATTGGTGAATTTAAAAGCTGCTGGTAGGTGGATTTTGTCAGCTTTGGACTGAGTCAGGTAGTTGTTTCTCCCTTTGGGCTTAACTACCTAACTGCTTAAAGAAGCTTCATATTTAGAGCGGTACTGATCTCATAATATATATCTATAAGTAAATGTTAACCGAAATGCTAAACTATGCCTTAAAACAATCAAGCACCGTCACAAACACTGCCCCAAATAACATTAAATATGCTCTTAAAGGTGCAGTGAGAATGATTTAGGTGGATCTTTTCTTAAAAACGCAGTATAATAGTCATTGTTGTCTTTTTATTAGCCTATTAGGAGACTTCATCTTCCACAGAGTCAGCCACGTTTCTACAGTAGCCCAGAAAGGACAAACCAAACTCTGGCTCAAGAGAGGGCATTTTGTGTCAGATTTGCATGACCGCCATTCATTTTCCTACATGCTGGGAAGGGGACAAAGTATGGCGGAGTATTCAGTTGGTGACAGTTTGCGTCCGCATCAGTACATGCCACTAAATCATACACTCACACTTCTTTAAGGACAACAAAAAAATCTAAATTGCTGATTGACGACTGTTGGTGAGTGATCTGCACAACTTCAACCAACAGTGTGTGTGTGTGTGTGTGTGTGTGTGTGTGACAGAGAGAGAGAGCGAGAGAAAGAGACTTAGAGTGTGTCTGAAATTTACTGACAGCATTTTGACCTTTTGACCTTATTACAGAGAGTTAATCTTCTCCTTGTCTCAACTGAACACAGACGCTACAGAGATACCGTGTGTGTGTGTGTGTGTGTGTGTGCGTGTGTGTGTTTGGAATGTGGAATGTGGTTCAGTTATCAGTCAAAAACACTTAACTGCGGCTCTGAAGCAACACTGGCATGTAAATGGCTGCTTCGCCATCAGAGGACGATGTGTGTGTGATGAGTGCGTCTGTGTGCGTCTGTGCTGGTTTAATGTGTTTATCACTGGGTGTGTGACGTGTGCGTGTCTCTGCAAGTCACTAATGCAGCTGCGAGTTATCGTGTCCAGAGGTGTTACGACACACTTACGACACACTCTCGCTTCAACACACACAAACACACACAGAAATGTCGAGGAGTGTATTTGAAGCTTTGAAGAGTTCAATAGGTCGTTCTGACCTTCTTTTTTTTTTTAACTTTTCAATTTGAAGCTGCTGTGAGAACATTTCCAAACAAAGAATGTGCATGAAATCAAATTAACAACACTCCCAAAAATGCTTGATTGCTTTTGGAAACGTTAGAAACGTTAAGCCTTCTGCTGAAAAGTTGAATGCATTCTAAGAACTAGGCTCTTGAAAAACATTGTAAGAGAGGAGCAAATTAGTGAATATAATGAATTATTACCGCCCCCTACAGTTGTGCAGATGTAAAACATGAGTAGATAGACGTTACCAAGCCATCAATTATGAGACACTTCAGGCAACTTTAAGCCAATTATACACAAGATATATAAGTCTTGTAAGTAAGCCCCACCCTTCCTGCCACAGGTACATATGAAATAAGGGAAGTATGTCCCAAAAGTATCTTAATGCTAAGGTGATATTTGTCGTGTTGTAAATCTATGGGCATGGATAGTACACAACCCAAGCTCATTTAGGTCTTCTCTGTGGTGCACTCTCAACTGTTGTAAATCCCAACTTCTGTAGATTTAGAAGGCGCTGCTGAAAAGTACTGCACTGATGAACGGGTGTCCAGCGTCACAGAATAAAGATCCGTTGAACAAATAATAAGCAAACACGGACGCTTTGTAAAGTATGATGTGTATGTGGGATGTTCTTGCAATAATTAGGTCACTGTCCAGCATCAGGTCTCAAATATCAGATGTTGGATTTCCCAACAGCACATGAACACACCTCTCAAGCTACATTTAAAATCCTAACACATTTGCAGCAGTGGGATGGTGTGTTTTAGTTTTTCATTGGTTACCCTGGACAACACGAGATGTTTCTCTCCTCAGCACAGAAGACACCTTGATGCTCAGTAAGAGATCATATACAGAAAAAGTCTGACTATCAGTCAGCTCCTTCTTCTCTTTCTCTACAGAACACACTGTAGGCTTCTCCTTTTTCAGTCCAAATCGTGTAAAACTGTTCCTGAGAGCCGATCAATGCTCACACACTTCTGTTCTACAGCTAATCAATGAAACTCCACTAATTCTACTGTTATCTGCTCTCTTCATCGGCCTCCTCCTCCTTATCTTACCACGTCTCCTCCTCTTCTCCTTCCTCCTTCACCTCTTCCTCCTTTTCCTGATCTTACTGTGTCTCATGTTTGTACTGAAGGTGGTGGACAAAATAGTGAGAACATGTCATAAAAAAAAGCACCTTAACTGTAAAGTATTTGCCTCAGATGGTGTATTTTAGACTGAATGCTAATCAGTGGCAGCTACACAAGTTCTCTGTGACCAACTCAGATTAGCACACAGGGCAATGAAAGGAGTCTGATCTTAAACCACTGCTTCACAAATCATGAAGTTTTTAAAGGAAAAACCTACCAACCACACAACCAACCAATCTCTGTTCACAATAAGATGACTGGAAGATCTTTAATTTTAAAAGGACACGGTTGTTTATTTTGACTCAATCACACTCATTGTCCTGCAGCCCAAAAATCTCCGCCCTTGAAAAAAGTCCTGAACAAACGCACTATTTGCTGGTACCTCTGTTAAAATCTAAACTGACCAGCTGTTTTGGGAAGTTGCTGACTTGGTTTTGAGGGACGGAATAAGACATTGTTGGTTTTGGTCTCTTCATGGGATTACGAGCAAAGCATACCATGATGCATGATATCCTTTGCTGCACTTCATCTTGTGAGACATCCCACCGTTGGTAACACGTGCTCAAAAACTTGTATTTTAAATGTCTTTAAACCACACCAGCCTGATTTATCTTCAATACATATCTCAGCTTTAGATCCTTTATTTTACTCTTTCTTGCAATTCCTCTTTAACCTTTTAAACCTTCTGGTTCTCCTTTGTGTCATCCCCTCTTCCTGACCTCTCATTTCACAGAGAAAAACCTCTGTTCATACACACTCATACTCTCCATGTACATCTGACTCTATTCACTGTGTCACTCTGGATATTAAATCTTCTGTAACCACATAATGTGTTCATGGCCGACTTGCCAGGTCAAATGAAATGATGGTTAAATAAAAGCAAAATAAAGACAGAGTCCTTCTCATTCATCCTGCCTCTGACACACTGGTATTCAGTGTTTCAGATGTTTTAGTTTTCTTTAACACAACCTGTTGTTGAAGAGTCCATTTTTCAGCAGTAAGCCTCATAAACCCTGCTGCCATTGCTGCCATCACCGCCACCATCGTGCCCAAGAGCAACAGTCTGGGCCTCCACACATCTAGCAAGAGCTGCTTCGGCATCTGAAACTGTGTTTTCAGTGAGCAGCAAGTCGGCTCATAAATCAGAGGGGTAATAATCGTTCAGGGAAATGGATAATATTTGGATAAGTGACCCTGATTCACCTCAGCGTCAACAGCAGCCAGACTGAGGGCAGAGCTGCTGCTTTCTCACACAACAAGGAGAAGCAGCAAAGCGTCATCCACAGGACCAAGGTACTACCACCCACATTACTGAGGCAGCACCTCCCACAAGGCCTGATGTAACACCATCCATAAGACTGAGGTACCACCACCCAGAAACTGATGCACCACCATCCACAGGACTGATATACATAATCCACAAGACTGAGGTACCACTGCCAACAAGACTGAGGCACCACTACCCACAGGACTGATGTCCCACCACTCACAGGACTGATTTATGGCCACCCATAGAAGGTACCAGCAACCAGCACAAGAATCCCCTACCTACCAAGCTCAAGGACCTACAGAAACCCTCCACTTCACTGACCAACTAAACCATAAACCCATCTGACTCATCCATCCCATCCTATCCTGTCCACCCAATGGCTTCACCAACCCACTAGATTAGTTGTACCTCATTTACCAAACCCAGTAATCCATACGACTGTCTCCCAGCTTTCTGTGGGTACATGCAAGTAGGATGAAAGCTGGTATCATTAGTCTATGTAATGATAAATCACTATAACACATGTCCTGATACTGTAAATTTTCTAAATATTCAGATGACTTTTTTTCACAGATAATGAGCATTATCTTTAATCAACCAATCAGTGATAAACAGGATAATTAAAGAGGCAGATGTTTCTAAATCCTATTTAAAAATGCAATTGTTGACAAATCTGTATGTTCTAATTGGGTAATATGTACATTAACATTATCAGCCTATCCTGTAACCCACTGGCCAAAATCGAACAGCTCCCTCTGGTTTTCCATCCACTTGTTAAATCCTTGACCCAGCTGCCCCACAGACCCCAACCCACTAGTATGACTCCAACCTGACCATCTATCGACCCACCTGCCCCACCAACCCTTATCCATTTGTCCGAATGATATCACCCCTCTGATCTGATGTACTTTATTCCAGCCATCAACACTAACTCTCATCAAAAGACCAACTGGATGTTTTGATCAGTATCATTTATCCTGAATTAAAACAAGTCAGTTTATGTAGTGAAACCACATTGACAGTAACAAATGCACATTGAAATAATTTACCATAAAGTAAAACATTTTCAAGAACAAACGTCTTCTCCTTAAAACTAACGGGGAGATCATATTTTTTGAAGGTGGACTATGAGCACAAATAAGTAGTTCATAAAACCAAAAGTTCCCACTGAACCTCACCCTGTCAACCAAGCCTTCAACACCAGTGATTCAATGTCAGTCACAATAAATCAGAGAAAAGTCAGGTATACAAAATGGTCTCACTTGTCATAGGACAATCAATGTCTATTTCTTTTGGACAGGAACTATAAAGAAGGTGTATATAGAGGGAAGAAATAGGTTGCATGATGCCACAAGAGAGAAAAAAGAGGACAAAGAATAAAACAATCAAAAGATGATTTATGTTATGATCCATGTGTAAAAAAATAATCTCTGTGTGATTTATCTGGAAGAAAAAAACCCTTTTTTAAACATGTCTGCTTGGTCAAGTGCAATGGTGGTTTTACTGATGAGCGATCAGCTGACAGAAGAAAGACATTCAGAGATAGTTTCAGACCTGTGCTAAGGAGCGGTGAACATTTAGCTGTTCTTTACTGAAGCCCCAACACAGCATGTAAAGCCCCTACAGACACCAACACGGGAGAGGAAACAACCAGCGGCCCTATCACTGTGGAAAAACACACTGATCAAACATGCTGCTGGATTATGAAGAGACTACGCACATGTACACGCACACACTCTGTGTTATTTTAACATGAAGGTCCTGATGGAAAACCCCAGTCTTTGTTCTCGAACCCCCGTGGTTGCCATGCCTTCAGGGTGATGTCACACAGAGAGGAGAAATGAACTGAGTTAACCTGACTCACCATGTGGGTTTAACCAAACAGCACCGAGATGAGTGGTGGTTTATAGTGGCCACAATCTGACCCTCAAGTCACATGATCTCCTGGGGCCAGCAAAAATTGCTTTTTAACATCGCTAAAATGGGGATTTATATTTTATAGTCCACCTTAATTCCAGGTGTGGTCCAAGAATAGGTCTGATCTGTGTTGATTGGACACAACGGGAGCTGAGAAGTCACAGTCTGATAACATGATAAATATACACTGCATCTTAGGCAAAACACCTCAAATGACTTAACCGAGTTTGTCATCAACAGGTCAGATACATAAGAGCACTGTACTGGACTCATAAGCCTGATATTGTTTGTGCACGTTCATGGTTGTATGCTAATAGACCTCTTGTGGCTGTGGTACTTCACAGTGTTTGAAATGCTTGTTTAACTTGACCTCTCGTCTTAACCAGCTGGTAGGAGCTGCGAGTTTACTCCATATAATCAGTCAACACACATACACTCTGGATACAGCCTGGCCTGAACATCCTGTTCCTCCACCCGCATGCCCACAGACACCTGGTGGAGAGCTACAGTGAGTGCACCCTTCTGGATTTTGTCAAAGACCTACTGGTTGTTTTTTGTCCAGTCTTTATTGGACAGGGATGGCAGAGAAATGATTGCATCACTGCACCTGCTGCCAGCCTTGTTCTTGAATGTTCTCACATTAACAGCTTGGTATCACTGAGACTTGACCTCTGAAGCCTTTTCAGATAAACTCAAACCCACTGACCTGATGGCTTTGTATCAGTGTGGTTGTCGCTGCCTTCATTCAAAGATTCCATTGATAAAAACTCAAACGCCTCACTGAAATCTAAGCAACAGGAAACCAAAACATGTAATTTGACGTAAAACCATCAGTGATTATGTAATCAAACTGATGATGTCAACAGCGATCGAACCCTTTAATAAAACCCAGAGCACAGACAGTTACACAAACATTAGGTAATGACATCAGTCAAGAAAACATTACAGAACCTTTACTGGACGTTGTGACCACAAACCACTGAAAACACAAAGTCAATGGGAATTCTGTGGGGAATACAGCAGGAATACGATGATGGACAGACAGACAAACACGAACGGATGGACTGCAGGAGAGTAAAGACAGACAGCAGTGATTCAGTTACAAGGAACAGACAAAGAAAATAGATGTGTCTGTTTGAAGATGTAAAAAGCCAAGATACCAACATGAGTTTTGGAATTTTCTGAATCCTCATGTGTCTCATCACCATCCCACACTAACAAAATATTTTGCCTCAAACTGCGCAGCTGAAGTTTGCCTTTCTTTGCCGCTCTGGAGTTACGACGTTTGGGGCTGTTTTCACTGACTCTGCGCTGACAGCTCGTCCAGTCTCAGATCTGTCCAAAAGAAAACTCGCGTAAAACCCACCAGAGGACGAGGTCAGAGCTGTGACTTCAGGATGTTTCTCGTGTTTGCACTGCACATTCTTTTCAATCTGGACGGCCTCGAGGTTCGGACAAGGGAGGTCAACTGTTCGAATGGTCAGACAAAAATCCAGCCAGGGAGAGGATGAGAAACTGCCATCCCTTCCTTCAACAAGTACAGTCGGATAAAAGTGGGAGTATTTATTATAAAGTGATTACTTTATTATCGTAAGTCAGAGGTCGTGATACTTAGATGGAGTGCAGTACCTACTTCCATGGGAGACTTTCTTTCCCTGCATTTCATGGTTGTGTTTGTTTCTATATTCGTCACACGGTTACGATTCAAAAATCTGATTATGAGATTGTGAGAATTTCTATTGTGTCAAAATCCAAATATATTTAGTTTACAATGATATAAAAAAGGAAAACAGACCCTGTATACAGGATTTAAAATTGCCTGAAACAAATAAGAATAAAATAATGTTTGTGCAAAGGTTTGTTCCTAAGAACTCTTGACCACAGTAGAAACAGTATGTGATAAAGCTCCACCTCAGATAGTTAAAGAATTATTCCTCCATAAACTCAAACACTGAGCTCTGCCTCGGAGGGGATCAATTTGTCGAGCCGTAAAATACTGCAGCACCAGAAAATCCTCCACTGTTCCACCCAGACGTAACGGCAAGTGTCTTAATTAAAACTGGCCCTTCCTGGACACCATAGACAACATGACACAAGCTCCCTGATTGGCTATAGGACAAATATCTCTTCCTGTTTCGGGGGGCATCAATAAGGGAGTTTAACAACCACTGAGTTTTAATGGGATCTGTGTGTAAAGCTTCTTCATCAATAGGCCTAATGACCGGTTTTAGCCCAGCAGCCGATAATCTGCCGATGGTTAGAGCCGGGTTATCGGATCAGCATTTCTCCAGGGCCGAGCGCTTCAGAGGCTGGTTTGAGACCCCGCAGCGAGTCCCAGTTTGCCTCTGCTGGGTCCGAATACAAGAAATATAATAAAAATGCAATTACATAAAGGATTTACTTTTAAGAACCCATCTTCCTTCTTTTTACATTGGAAGTTCAACTGTTATTAGTATTTAAATTCTGTACACATTTATCTGGTAGTATTTCCAGTCTCATGAGTAATTTTACATCCTGAACATAGATTTTTGTTTTGCGTATCATGCAACCTGTGGGGGAAAAATGCTATATTTATCAAAATATAGTCATTTTTTCTGAGCTGAATACAGATTTGGTTGTCCAGATCTTGAAGGAGCATGGTGGTTCTTTGTATGGAAATGTTCAAATTATTAAATCTACAAATTAAATGCGGATTTATGGCTCAAACGTCACATATAAATTGCTGCAACCAAAAGCAACAGAAAGAGAACAAAGCAAATGTGTAGTGGGTAACAAATGCAAATTAAATAAAAGTTACATTATATTTCAGTCAAGAAATAAATCGAGTTTGGCTGATGCACTGGATGTCCATGTGTGTCCATGTTTTAATATTCCCTAATGGATGAAAATGAGGTGGACAAAATATAAGAAATACCTCTAAATATTATACATTAGACTTTAACACCACTGGAAACTAAAACATCAGTTAAGACAGACTTAAATAAATACCTCTCGGACAGTGTCAATCAAAACTTAACATCATTATATTAATAAAGCCTGGTGTGAGGTACAGCTGCTGTATGGGATCACATTAGATTGTACAGAATCTAATGATGTGGCTGCTGTGCGGATCCCTCTTGAAGTTGTGCCCCGCCCACACAGACATCATATTACAGAAAGTGCTGTTTGACAGCTGACAGTGATGGACAGGTAAAGAACAACTAAAAAAAAAACTGTCCAGTGACAAGTTGATGTCTGCGAGCAAGTCTGTATCACATAAAACAGCAACGGCAAACACACAGACTGTGTGTAAAAACCTGCCGTCTGTGAACTCAGCTCTTTCACGCTCAGCGTTTGAGGCTGAAGTCCGGACATGTCGAGCTTCATGCTCCTGCTGGACTTGGCCTATGATGTCTTGCAAGCCCCCACCCCCCTGAACTCTGACCTCTGCAGCCCCCCCTCCAACTCCCCCATCCATCCACCAATCTCCACCCTCCTCCCCTCCTGATGTCCTGCTGCGGTCAACAGCAGAGAGACTGATGTCCGGTCAACCGACGTCTGACTGACCTTTACCAGCTTGGCCACAAGGGACTCATCTATCTCTCTGTCCCCCAGCATCCCTCACTACCCCTCCGCCCCCCCCCCCCCTTTCTTTTTCTCACTCACCCCCTCTCTCCCTCTCCCTCCCTCTCGCTAATGCTAATGCAGCTGTTTATAACTGCCACATTGACTTTCGCCTGCCACTGTATGTAAATACGATCTGCTCTGATCAATGGACTGAGAGGTGACATGACGCTGACCGCAAGCACGTACACGCACACACACACAGAACAAACTGGCGTGCACCAACGTTAGCATGGGATGCTCTACATGATCAGTGAGTAAAATTTACCATTTCCCACTTTTTGCAAGTGAATACCTGCCAAATATCGGCCAAAATATGAAAGCGTGAAGGAAAACTAGTACAGTTGATATAGAATTATTAATAATTTTATACATTTCTTTAGGTGTATAACTGCAATTTTGAATATAATTAATTAAATAAATGTATGAAAAATGGATAAATGGATTATTCATTTAAAGGTGCTTATAAGTGTGTCGAATAAACATAAATCCCATAAATAAACAGTTTTCTTAAACTTCAGAGGACACAGAATTCAAAGCTTTATAATAAGACCTGCAGTAATGCCACATAACAAACATGTCTACTCTCTGAAAGCATTTAAAAAAAAATAGCGTGGTCAAGTGTCGAGTGCAGAGGCCAAAAAATAAATGTGTTGCATCACACTCGCTGAAGAAAGTGTGTGTTCAGTCACAGTGCCTTAAGCGTGAGGCTGTCTGGACATGAGCATGTGTCTAAATGTGCCCTGCAGCCCACACCCCTCACAACCCACTTACCTCCCACAGGTGTCTCGTGTTTCTCACGGCTCCCGACTGCAGTTTGTCCAGCAGCAGAGGCACTCCCTGAAACGGGCCGATCCAGGTTCCCTGAGGGATCCTCTGAGCTGCACAGATCCCATAACCGAGACCAGGAACTGTACTGGTGCACAGACACACCTGCACACGGGACACAGAGCACATATTTCTATTATAAAACTATTTCTATTTGTACATTAGTAATTACTTATTTTCATATTCAGTTTATTACTGCTATTAACACCACAAATACATTATGATGCATTGTTATAGATAAGGTACCCAGTTTTACCAATTACAACATTAGTGACACTTTGTATTAATATTTATATGCATCAATATGTACAATCCAGTGATATATATAACATTTCAGAAATGGGAATTTCTACATAATGAATACTTCTAGTTTTGGTACTTTAGTACATTTTGATGCCAATACCTCGGTGCTTCTACTTATCTAATATTCTGCATATGAATACGAGGAATTCTTAGACGACTGGCTGTAATAAACAGTGATCAAAGACTGTCCACCGTACATTCTGAGATCAGCCAAGCTGAGCTTCATTACATCCTTCTGGAGCTCCTCACGTCGCCGGCTCACCTGTAGTTTTTCTCTGCAAACCTAAACCAACCTGGTAAACATCAGCTCGCCTGTGATGTTTCATAGATGTAATATCAGTTTTATCTGCTTTACCACACTTTTTTAAACATATCATTAAATGTAATGTCACTTTATTTCTGCAAAAGTGCAGAAAATATACTTTTAAAGAAGCCACATGACGTCATTGTTTGGTGACTGCAGCGAACTGCAGCTCACAGCTGGCCAGGCACAGAGCATCTGGCTGACAGCAGCAACCGGAGCTATCTAAACCAGGACACAGTTGAGGCAGAAGTACTGTACTCCAATCTGGTACTAGTATTAAGAGTATAATAATAATATGTACCAATACTCTACTACAAGTGAAGTCTTACACTGAGTATTTCACCTCAGGACAGGAGTAACAGCAGCATGTACTTAACGTATGAAGGCAAGTGTACTTGTCGGTGGTCCCTGTATTTTATTATATTACAGTAAATCATATCATTAAAATATAATAAGTGATGCTTGAACATGTAAACAGCACTGTAATGTTAGAGCACCTTTTAATGACTTCATATACAGTTTGATGGTTTAATCTATCAAATATATTTCATATCATATTTCTGCACTCAATGGTCATATTGTACATACGTTCTTATGTCCCTATTGGTTTTAATACATTTAATGCCATTGTTAATTTTCTATTGTTCAATTTTCTATTATACGCCTCTTGACTTGCAGTACTTGCTTTCATCTTATCACTATGTATTGCTACTTATTACTATCATCTCATGACATCTCATCTTTCATCTTCTTACTTATTACACATTTGTTTTGTTAATTGTTTCAGTATAACTAACCATATTCCTTGTATGTGAAAACCTACTCGGCATTAAACAAGATTCTGATAAATTGATCATATTTTGTTTGTATAATTTAATTTATAAAGTAGCTACTAAAAGCGTCACATATAGCAGAGTAAACAGTGTAAGATATATTAGTTGAAAATTAAATATTAAGTAAAAGTACGTCAAAACTTAGTACTCTGGAGTGTTAAATGTTGTATTATAGTTGCTTAAAAAAACAACAATACAACAATAAAAACAACAATAAATCTAATTTCTGTGATTATTACAAATAGATGCTTTTGTTGAAACACACTGTGAACGGCAAAACTTTATGTCACTGTTTCACTGTTAATTGCACAACATCTACTAAAAACTCCTAGAAACCTTGTAAAACACAACACTTAGACAGGAAGTCTCACCTCTCTGGGCAGGTCTCGGAGCCAATCAGGGACGTCCGGCAGGGTGACGGGTGCCGCCGTGCTGCTGGTGCCGACGAGCCGCCGCAGGGAGTGGAGAGGGCCGTGCATTGGACACTCGCCGTTCCTGTTGTCGGCACACATGTCACAACCTGGAGAGAGGAGGGCAGATTTGACAGATTATTACCTTGAATAACAAGGAAACAAGACATACACAAAACATACAGAGGTGTGGCACATGATTTAAAATGTAAGTATTTTAATCCACAGCAGAGCCTTTGAGATGAATTCTTGCGTTTACACCCTGATTTCAGTCAAAGGTTTTAATCATTTGCATGCCAAGTGTCTTTAAGTGTCTTCGTTGTGCACGTCACGACTGTCCTTAATGCAGCGATTCCTTCCTTGTCTCATGAGCATTGAAATAGCATTGAACTTGAATTGTAAGGACTTACAGAAACCTTGAAAACTGTATTTAAAAAAACACAGATTTGACCCCTTTCATAAACCAGCAGTGTAGTTAGAAAGATGAATGGGTTAAAAAGATTGATTATTTGTCTTTATTGGAGCTCTGTGCACTTTACCGGCTGATGAAGTGAGCTTTTTATATCCTTGCTTGCTGTCTATAGGCAGATTTAAATGGTTAACTCAATCTTAGACTAATTTGGGCGTATGACTTTCTGAGAAAGAGAAAAACTGTGACTGATGAAAAAGGAAAGAGGAAGACGAAGGAGGAAGGGGAGCAGGGGGCTGATGTGTTTGAAACCGTCCGCTCTGCACTGTTTTTCCAGGTTAAATGTGGCGAGCAGCGTATTGCTGGGAATTAGCGTGTGTCAACATTTACTCAGAGATGCAGTCTGACAGTAATGGATGTTAATTGACTGTAGCAACATAATGAGAGATTATTATCTGGACACAAAACTCCCACAGAGCCACACAGAGCAGAGAGGAACAGGATGTTAATGTTGTTGGTTTTTTTACCCCAAATTAAATATCCGCCGCTTGAGAGAGTGACGGCTACTTTTACACCATGATTGATAGAGGCGTATTAAACCATATTATGGTCATTAATAAACCACGAGATGAAACACAGGTTCACGGTCGAGTAAATGGGAAAAATCCCACCGGCTGAATTCTTCACCATCCTGGACTTTGCGAAACTGAAATAAACAAAATTTTAGGGCTGGACATCTGCTGCAAACTGCTCAAAGCACAACTGCAGCCCTCACCACTGACAACACTGGCTTTAACATGGTCCTGTATGTTACAATGTGGTACTTCCTGCCCGACTTCCGGACAGTTGTGTAAGAAAAGGAAATGTTCATTCTGCTGGATATTAAAACTAAACTAACCGAGAGAAAGTTAGATAGGAACCCCCACATGATGTACAATTACAAAAATTAAAGAAAGAGTTTAACTTTCTATTGTTTTCTTTTGTTGTTTGCACAAAGTGTCGTGATCTTGTTTCTGTTTGCGGACAGATGGAGCGAATAAGATACCACATGTTCGACATGACGAGTGAGCTTCAGAGGTGCAGAAGTATGTTAACTAAACTAAACTTCAGACACAGCCAGGCTAGCTGTGGTATTTTTCAAATATTATGATTTGCTGCATTTCCTTTTATTTATTTGTAATAATTTGGAGCTTTTGGACTGCTGGTTGGACCAAACAAACATTGTCAAGGTGTCACTTTGAACTTTTTCATCAGTTGTAGCCCTGCACAAAATCAATAGTAAAATCTTCTTTTTTCATTATTACAGTCATAACTAAGTCATAATTATCTAATGATGATGTATATTACAGTGTCAAAAGACACATTTATCTCCATTAAATACTTTTAATTTTAAAAAAAATTCTGAATATATTTACATATTTTACCTTAGTAACATTTTAAATGCAGGACTTTTACTTTGTTGTACTAAAGCATTTCTACTTTGTTGTATTAGTACTTTGACTGAAAGTAAGAATCTGAATATTTCCTCCACATCACTTAAAAAAAATGTTAGAGTTCCAATAATTTTCTTATTTTGACTTTAAACAGAAAAGTTTCTCATTGAAGTAGAAACTTTTATGTTCAAACATCCATAAAGAGTTTGAAATAACAATCTCTGTGTTACTGATTAAAATCACATCTTCCTGAGCTCCATCATCATCATCATCACCATTGTTGATATAGATCATTGTCACTCATGATCTACATCAACGTCCAGCCTGCATTAAACATAGCAGAGAGGATTCTGCTGAACTGAACAGTGTCAGCTGTAGATGAGCTGTGATTGTCTGTCCACAGCGACACACTCTGATTATTTTCACAGAGTTCGGGCTTCATTAGAGAGCTCACCATGCAGGGAGACGACGCAGACGCGGAGGAGCTCAGCCAAGAACCGGTGACGACGGGAAAACTCAACAGGCGAGTCGCTGAGCTGCAGCTGAGCTCAGCTCTGATTCATGGAGCTCCGCGCTCGCATAAACCAACGCTGATGCACTTAATAGCGCAGCTGCTACTACAGACTCTGGTACAGATACACACAGGAGGTGAGTTCAGTAAAAAGTCTTTTGCTGGCTTTTATTTATCTTTTGGTTGTTCTTCTATCCTGCTTTTGTTTAGACAACGTTAAACATGAGACCTCTTTTAATGAAAAAAAAACAAAACAAAACACATTTTAATATACTGAAGAGACTGACACTGAAGTGCTCCTGGACTCAAGTTATCCAGTTATATATTATGTATTATTCATACAGTCCTCCTACAGCTTCTAAACTTTGTGCTTAAGTCAGTATGAAATAAGAAATAAAAGAGTCACTGTATTTTGCAGACTGAGGAACTATAAGTGATGTGCAAACATGATACAGTCCTTTTCAGAAAGGCGACTATATATTTTTTATGTATTTCAAAATATAAATATGGTTTCATCTACATTAGATTCATTCACTTGAAGTAATGTGGCCTCAGATTTGATATATCAAATAAATATTTCATTGATACTCTGTATTTGTCGCCTAATATTTTGTACCGCAGCTGCTGCAATTGCTCTCGAGGTGAATAATGTTTGATCTAAACTGACCAAATCCTTGCTTCATTTAGTTAAAAAAGTAAATTTTCATGGCCTTGAATGTGTTAAATTCACATTTCTCATATTTCTGCATGATAAATATGATAACTGACCTCTGAAAGGTCAAAAAAAAACAACTATTGTACACATCTGCGACATTCAAGTAACATTTGACGTGTCTTTACAAACACATATGCTTATTGTACATGAAATTAACACTGTCCATAATGTTATTTATGTGATCAGCTGTGTGAATGTGTGATGAGTTCTCGTGCCTTTAGCAAAAGAACAAGACACTACAGTTAAAGTGCTGTCTTTTTGTCACTGAACCTATTTTCTCTTCCTCCTCTCTCTTCTTCTCTTCCACTCTTTCAGACTGATGAACTGGCTGTGAACTTGTTATGGCGTGCTCTCCTCGCTGCCCATCATTCAAACTCAGTATTCTGTTACATCCATCGCCAGTGTTTAGACAGCTCCGCTCTGCCTCTGATCTCCGTGCGCCCGACGCCATTTCCAGTGAAAATGTCTGCGGGCACTTTGGAGTGTTTGGTTCCCACAAAATAAGGACCTTTTGTTTTGAGTGTCTCTTCCTGAAAACCCTGACTGCAAACATTTTTATTTCTCGAAAAACCGCCTGGATCACCTGCCTCATGCACACAGCACTAACCCCAAAATTTTCACGAACTGTGACGTTCAAGTGTCACTTTCCATTTCTGCATTTGAGCCTCTCTGACTCTAATCCAGAGTGATTAACTGAAAGTAAAACGCAGCTTGTGGCATTTCCTGACCTGCCGCCATCATCACACACACAGCGCAGCAGCAAGGTCGGAGCTCCGTAACAAACTCCTGGCCTTCTCCACAACAAAACCATCACACTTCATAAAGACCATCGATGGTAATAGCTGCGTTTGTTTCCAGCACAGCTGCGAGTCCAGATGAGGACGGACCACACAGCGAGGCTGCACTTCTACTCTGGAAACTCACACTGCGCAGACGTCTACAGGGCATTTTAGCCTCTTTTAGCTCCTGGTTTTGCTTTTTTTGCTTTGTTTCCCGTAGCAGCAAACAAGCTGGGATAAAAGCTCTAGGCACTATGCTCAGCACTAAACAGCAGAGAGATACAGTTAGAGAGCAGCAGGTGAAGAAAGTGGAACATTAAGCAGTTAAAGAGGTGGATCTGCTTCTCAGGAGCTGGTGGAGACCAAAACAGAGCTGAAAGCAGAGTCCCTGCTCAACTGGACTCCAACCAGAGATCATGTCGCTCAGTGTCTGCATATTTGGATGTCGGCACTAGATTATGTTTTTCAGTCGGACTCATTGAGCTGCAGGTGGTTGCTACTCCAGTTTTGTCACGTCAGCGATGTGGCTCTGATAACAACTGAATAAACAAAGAGAAGCAGAGAAATGTGGCGATTTAATCTTACGGCACAGGACAGGAGTCACAGAACATGCAGGGATTACAGATATTTACTGTTGTCAGGGGCCCACTGAGCCTGTGTGTGTGTGTATGAAGAGTGATGAGCAGGGATTAAAGTGGGACAGCAGTATGAACATGTAAAGCATGAGTTCATTATCCCACATTAAACATGGACCTTTATTAGACACAGAGGCTGGAAACTAACAAACAGAATGTGTGTGTGTGTGTGTGTTCAACCCGCCTTTATTAAATTACAATGAAACTGCCAGCTGACATTTGGTCCAGATGTAAATTGTAAGAATTGATCTGTTTTCTGTATCATCCCAGCTGTCAGACAACTTCCTGTCATATGTTTTATTTCTCTATAGGAGCAGAAATAACATTTATTGAATATAACAGTCCAGATGCTTTATGTTGTTGACTGTTTTTATGTTGTTTTTTTTTTGTTCAGTGACAGTAGACCCCATACTCTGGTAAGAAAATACACATGTTTTTGATCAAGTCTGAACTTTCTTTCCCCATGACAGTGGATGGCGGGTGGGTTCACTTTAGGGTTGCTGTGTTTTTTAAAAAGGTAATGACACAGATGCACATTTCTAGTTTTCAAACTAGAAAGACATGAAATCCTACTTTTTTTTCCCCCAAACACATCAGCTGACTTATTATATACATCACATGTTTTACAGGCCATGTTTTCTCTGTATTTTGAGGTTGTATTATTCCATATGTATCACAGGCAACAGACACAAGACATTAACCTAAATGCAGATGAGCGTTAACTCTGCTCTTTATGAAAATTCAAACCACAGGACTGGAAGCTGCTATCACTCCTGAACTGATTGGCTGCTCGTTAAAACACAGATTAAAACAAGACTAATTAACTGATTGTCATTGCAATGAGGGCGGCCCACAAATTCATCCAGTGCAACCCACCCACCCACCCAAACTCTGTATAATATTCTGAGTATTTAAGAGAGCGTCGTCACATTAAAGTCAGGTTAGTCATCACATGCACTGGTTTTGTTATGTTTTCCGTGTTTTATGAAGGAGCATAGTGACGTTATCAACGTTGCATGAGTTCGAGCTTGGAGAAAGCAACGACTAACAACAGAAAGGTCTGGGTTAAAACCCAAAGGCGGGATGTGCACTGGAAGAAAGGTTCCAGTTAAACTTAGACAACCAGTTGCATTATGGGAAATGTAGGAGCCAGTGTTTTTAGAAGGTTGTTTCCTCAGCTTTGTGGAGATACAAAACGAATTCACCAAATGTTCCGCTTTATTCATTCATGCAAGTGGTTGATTTACTTGTATCTGCCAACATTATGGTTCAAACTGTTGTTTTGAGTCGGTTTTAGTGCCTTAGTCCAAAATCCAGAGATTTCTCTGAAGGGTTTCACAGTCTGTGTAATTCTGCTGCTGAACAACATTTAAACCTATGTGGGTTTTTTTTTTTAAAAAAGTCAAATTTACAAACAAAAATATGTCTGTATATTGCCTTTAGAAATCATCATGTCTAAAAAATATTAAAATGTACAATGTAGATTTCTCCTCAGCTCAATAATCGCCCAAAATGTACAGAAACATGAGTGAGTTGATTTAAAGCTCAGCTCTTTAATGGATGTTTATGTGTTCAATGCTTAAATGAAGGAAGAAAGAAACACAATAACCGCCAATAAATAATGGTTTTGGACAATAAACACAAGAAATATAATTAATATTCAGCATCGAATGTTTTAACAATTTGAGTTTGCCTATTTAAATATAATATTATTGTAGGAATATTATTAGAATTATTAGCATTATTGCTGTTGTTGATATCATTATTATTATTGGTGTAATTAATAATCGAGCTCGGACTGTGACATGTGACGGAGTGTGTGTGTTTGTGTGACTGCTTTATCTACACCCCCACTCATGCGCGCGCGCGCACACACACACTCACACTCGCACACCCCAGAGACCTCAATACGGCCGTGTTGGGATGATAAATAGCGGGCCGGTGGCCGCTGGATCGATCCCCCTCCCTTCTCTCTCTCTCCTTCACTCTTACTCTCTCTCTCTCTCTCTCCCCTCCACAAACACAAAACTATATACGGCAATTAATTCCTGCTTGTCCCTCCATCCCTCATCGGCCCTGCCAGCGCGTATCGACGCAGATTACTGCTGATGGTCCGTTTTATCACCGCAGAATATACAGCGAGGAGTGCTCATAGACAGTCACGCACACACGCACACGTATATAAGCTACATTCATACATACTTACATACATAATCTGTTCACGGTGCCGTAACGCCCGAAGCCAAAAACGTCACTTTGTGGTAAATTCTAAAGTTACGATGTCACCACGTGACCCTACACCCTGATATTATGGCGTTATTATAGGAATATAATTGGAGGGTAAAAAGATGGTGACACTGCTGTAGCAGGATAAAACCCTATCATACAAATAAACAGTACACGACGCGCCACAGCCACCGCGTGCGTCTTTACCTGGTATTATACCTGTCAGCTCCGCACTAGATTAATAAACCTCAACAACAAAAACTACATGTTTAAAAGATCTGCAGCCCCCTTCCAGTACCAGAGAAATATTACACACAGAGCCGTATTTATCAATAAAATGATATACTTCTATGTCTATAATATGCGCTATTAAGGTCTGGAAACACTGCTGAGATCTAAAAAAAAAAAAAAAAAACTTACTCAGCGTGAAACACAATCATAATGGAGATGTAAGAGGCGAATATTTATACACTGGTAAAAATATATAAGTCATCATAAACGGACTGTGGACACACTGGAAAAAAATAATTCTAGGAATGTTATTTAAAAAATAATAAAAATCGAATTTAGAAGATAAATTCCGTATATTCCCATATACACCCAGAGAAATCATATAAACAACTTAACCCCGTAACATCATTACTGAACACTGAACCTGAATATCAACAGGGGCTCCGCTGAGATCTGCTTTTCTCATTATATTATCCACTGACGGCCTGCGCAAAATGAACCGTAATCAACAGCATTAAAAAAAATAAATCGGCTGTCGTCTTAAAATGACAGTTTAAAGATGAAATGAATAAAATAGAATCGGTAAATAAAAAAGAAACTTTAAGATTATCTCCGGGGAAAAGGCGTCTGAAACAGGAAAATATCTACCATAACGAGTCCAAACTAACTCGCGCTAAACTGACGATGTTGGTGCACACGCGCGCAGTGGGGCGCACGAGCGGCTGTCGGTGGCTTCGGGCTCACAGCGGGAGAGTTTGGTGCCGTTACGCTGTACAAACGGGCCGCTGGGAGTCTGCACGCAGGGAGGGAAGACTTCGTTCGGACGCGGAACGGGACACCGCGACGTTACGAATGAAACGCTCCTCGGAACCAGACCGTGGAGCTTTCGAACTCGACAGCGGTGTGTGTGTGTGTGTGTGTGTTTCTGTGTGTGCGCGTGTGTGTATGTGTGCGCGCGCGACTTTTACGCATGACGGCACTCTGTCAATATCTGTCCACACACGGACACGCATACACACACACAGAAACATGACGTACAAGCGGACTCACTGCAGATATGAAACTATAGAAGGGTTTTCATAAATTCACGGGGAATAAAGTCGTGTTTTTACAATATTTGCTGCGGGTTTAAAAAAAAAAATGCGTGAACATAAACTGTGAACTGACTCGGATTTTAGAATAAATAAAAAAGACAAAGAGCCCAGCTTTTTTTTTTTTTTTTTTTTTTTTCTGGCAAGCCGTTTGATTTGTTTAACTGCCCCGAATTGAGGAAAACTCACCTGAAATAAAACTAATATGCAATTAGGCTAATCGATCGCTTTGACCGGAGTTTAAGTGAGATTAATCATGAGCGCGCACATCCAGGAAATAAAATAAACTAAACAGTGAAATGACCCCGTGAACGCAGACAGGTGGAAACACTGATGCGTATTTCACAAAATCTGAATGAAGTCTGGTTAATATTAACTCGAAGCTGCAGGCCCACTGCTGCTGCTGCTGCTGCTGCTGCTGTCTGACGGTCTGGACCCTGGCCAGGCTGCTGACCTTTGACCTCTGACCCTCCTGCGGCTCCTACCGTCCAACACAGCAGCTGTCAAACACACTGTAACATCTGACAAACTGCTGCAGAAAACTCCGGCCTGGCCTCTTGATCAAACAGTTTTCTGTGTGTGATTGCTCATAAATTGGGTTCAGCGCGTCTCAATGAATAAATAAATCCCATAGCTTTCATTTTTATTTTCTTTAATTGAACTAATGGAAATGTAGCAAAAAAAATATGATTTTAAGTGGCAACAAGCTAAAAAAAAAAAGAATTCATTTATTTTTCACCTATTTTATTTACATCACTCAGGTGAATGTTTAGCTGCACTCAAGGCCTGACACTGATTCTGTAAAGCTGCGATTCACATATGCTAATAAAATGTTTTTAAAAGCCCTGCTGATGCTGGATGAAATATTCTTAATGTATTTAGCAATATTTAGAGAACAAAGGAGAAATATTAAAGGGAATAAAATGTATGCAAAAGTTCTTATAAATTATAGTGCACCTCTCTATAAGAATATTATACAAATATTAAAGAAATAATAAGGAATTTTTATGTGATAATACAGAAATATTTTCACAATGCAATTAGACTTAAGCTGTCGTTAAATGAACCGCATGCAGCTTTTTCTCAGACAAATATTCAAGAGTTATGACAGAAACGTGCAGCAGCAACGATCACACGGAGCTTTTGATGGTCGGAGCAATTAAACTCGCAGCAGAAATATAAAACAACAGCAACACGACTGAGTACAGCAGACAGTGGGAATACATGTTGAATTATAGGAAGATTTTAAGAACGCGATGCAGAAGGTCAGAAGTCTCAACTAAGCGCTTGATGCTCAGTTAAGATCATAAAAGTGTTCTGTGTTTATAAAAACAGATGAGGCGCGCAGGTGGATGCAAGGGTGTACAACACACATCCCCGGTTTGATTGCCGGATCATTCTCATCCTCTTCCCATCCTCCTCTCAACTGTAATAAAATGCCCCCGAAAAAACACTCAAAGCAAACTCCAGTGGCAGTGACAAGCCTGAGTGTGTGCGAGTGTGTGTTGTGTGTACATACGGTTGTTGACCTCTCCTGTGTGGTTGCTCAGTGGGATGATCTCCATCCTCTGCTGTCCGTACAGGTAGTAGTCCAGCTCCTCGGATGTCAGCTTGAACCTGGCTGTCGCTCCTTTGCCGCCCTCCTCCACCCCAATGCCGCTGCTGCTGCTCTTCACGCTGGACGAGACCACGCTGACCCCCCCACAGCTCTGCTCTTTGGCCTGATGGAGAAGCCCTGCTGCTGGGTTGTGACCCTGCTGGTTCTCTGGGGGGACAACCACTACTAGGTCTCCCCCTCCTCCTCCTCCCGGTCCTCCTCCTCCTCCAGGTCCTCCAGGCCCAGCACACACTGGGGCCAAAGCCTGCCCAAAAAGTGCAATCTGCTGGGGGACGGGCAGCTGTGAGATCCCTGCCGAGGTGGAGATGGAGATGGAGGAGGATGGGGTGAGAGCTACTGCTGCTGCTGCTGCCGCCGCTGCTGCAGCCGCCGCTGCTGCTGCTGAAGAAGAAGCTGAGGAGGAGGGTGTAGAAGAAGAAGATGAGGAGGTGCAGTGTGTGGAGGCCAGGAGGTGGCTGTGCAGGCGGGATGGGCGCAAGCTGTCCACGGGGATGGAGAGGCGGTCAGGTGGCGGCGGCGGCGCAGCCAAAGGAGCCTTCAGCTGCGCCTGAGGGAAGAGCTGCTGCCAGTGCTGCAGGTAGGACGGGTCCACCTTCAGGAAGGCCGAGCCACTCGGGTCACCAGGCTTCAGCATGGCTGCCCACCGGCTGCTGGAAGGACAGATCAGAGAGGATGAAGTGTCAATCATCAGCATCAAAACACACACACAGAGGTCAGGACTCGATGTGTGGGACACACATGGGGTCAAACCCAACACAAGCCAAACAACATCTGCATCAAATTCACTTGAAACGTGACAGGCAGAAAATTTACTAAGAAGATGCCAAATCACAAACTCTCTATGATCAATCGCTGTCTTTCCACATTTTACTGAGACTGAGACTCAAAGACTGAACCTGTTTCAAAGTGCGCTTGCACGTGAATTTACTGGAAAGGTGTGAAAGTGATGCTGATCACACATCGAACACAGAATTCGGCCTCATCGCTCATAATAAACACTCAGTTTTCGGCGTTCAGCTGAGCCCGATCGCACCTGACCTCACCTGATTTCTGCAGCTTATCCTGAATCACATGTTGTGTTAAACGTACGCAAACACACACAAGATGTTTAGCCTCATCCATTTCATTCAGCCTGATCATGTTTCGTCTTAAAACGTTCACTTTTAGACTGTTGGTGGATTATTAAAATAATGTTAATACATACATATGACAGACATTTACAATATGGCTTACTGTTGATTGCATTAAAATAAACTTTCAGGTGTGGGGTGGAGAATAAAAAAGAATTACATGTTCCACATCAAATATGAACCAATAACTCAAATGAAGCTTTTTGTTAGTGTTAATTTGTTTTTGTTTCTAATAACTGATTTTTCTTTATTTTTATCGAACACTAATTTATATGTTTATGCATACTCCACACGGCTTCCCTCCTGTCAATCATCCCGCAGGCTTAAAACTAAGATAAAATGAGACGCATGCGTCTAACTTGAAATTCAGCGAGCTGATGTCTCAGGTGTTTCAGATGATGCTGATCAGGTTGTTCACCGCCTCAGCCTGCAGGATTTCACTGATGTTTTCAGATTTTATTGCGCGAGGAAAGTTCAACATCAACTCTCGTGCGCTTCTGTTTCAAATAGATATTCAAATAGTTTGGAAATGAGTTCAGCGTGCAGTGGAAGATGAGTTAAAGATGGACAGACAGGTTGTTTCTGTTCTGAATTTAAAAAAAAAACAACAAAAAAACCTGCGGGTGCACCTTTTTAAAGCAGTACAAATGTGGTAAATGTTAAAGGATTTAAGACACCAGAGTCACGAACATGGGCTTAAGATATTTTCAGAAAAAGTATCATCCTGTACATTTCCAGCCCCATCATCTTATAACTGAATCTATTTATGAGTTTCATGTCTTGAAGTATTTTTATTCTTTTTTTCCTCCTTGTGTTTTCAATAAAATCTAGTCTTCGTTTTTAAAATCAAACTTGTCTCTCTTTGTAAATATAAACTGTGCTTAGGGCTTAGTCCTGAGCCATAAACTGTGTATACACTCCACAGGCAATAAACCATTCAGTATAAACTGACTTCAGCCGGGCTGACCCTCCGCTCCAGCCCCGCTCTGCTCCGCTGTCTCGGTCTCGGATGGTAGTTAAAGCGCGAATTTTACGCACGCCGAGCGTAAAAAAAAACGCACCACGTTAATGCAACAAAACGCGCAAGCACACACAACTAGTTCACAACGCAAACCAGGCAGCGAGCAAAAGTTTCATCAGATAGGATAAATAAGTCCCGTTAAGTCCAGTCTGACCGACGGTCCGGTGTGCTGTCCGTGGCCGGACAGAGGCTGCGTTAGGCGGGTATGGACGCGTGGACGCTCCGCTTGGTTCCCGGAGTTTTCCGGGATGTTCCGTTTTTCTTTCTTTCTGTGTTTTAATGTGAAAGTTGTTGAAGAGCAGAACAGGCTTACTGCTGTCAGAGTGTGTACGGCGGCTCCTGGGCGCTGATTTCCGGGCAGCGGTGGAAGGTTTGTCCCTCCTCCGGGCTGCGGTGAACCATCGAGGGGAGCCGGGACAGTCCGCTGCGTCCTGCGCGTCTCCGGAGCCAAAACTACCGGAGCAGTGGCTGCGCGGGTCTCTCTCTCTCTCCCTCTCTCTCTCTCCTCTTCCATTCACTTGCCCTTTCCCCTCCCCCTCTCTCTCTCCCTTATCTCCTATAATTCACATGTATTATTTCTCTCAGTCTCTTCACTCTCACACTTTTTTCTCCTCTTTTCCTTTTCCTCCAAACTCTCGCTCTCTTTTTTCTGTTTTTCCTCTTTCAGCGCTGGTTTTGTTTCTCTTTGGCTCTCTCTTCGTTTTTTCGTTTTTCAGTTTAGTCTCAGTGTCAATAATGATCATTTGAATTGAACTAAGTACAAATGTTGAAATGGTCAGACCAACATGTGTGTCTCCCTCTACCACAGCAATGAATATACATGTTGTCCGGACTACAAGATGTTTCTTACTTTAGGTGTTTGTATTTTAATCTTATTGATCAATGTCCTTCACACTTCAGTGCCTCTCTTACATATATTTAGGAACATGTGTTTGTGACTGTGGGGTGTGGGGATCAGGTGATGCCAGATTCTTAGGGAGAGACACGGTGGCAACCTTTTTAGACCCTGACTAAACAGAGCTTGCTGTCTGTCACAACTTGGACTGAGGTGATGCGCGATGCCTTGATTCCACTGGGTCTGTGAAATGTTCACACAGTTTTGCTCAGATTGTGTTGCTTTTATTTCCTTTTTCCTTCAGTCTTTGTTTTCGACCATCACATAATTCATTGTTTTTTGTTTTTACCATTGACAAGTCGAGTCTGCACGGGGTGTTTTATTTTGAAAACTGACCAGATGCTCCACGTCTTTCCTGTGTCCGACTTCCTGCTCTGCTCTGCGCGGCTTGACGTGGCTTCTGTCAAAAGTATAATACGCATTTATTTTAAGCAGAGCAGAGCAGAGAGTCGCTGCTGGGACACATCTACAACATCACAGGCATTTGTTCCGATGGCCACCATCAGCTGCAGTGCCACAGCCGGAAACCAACAAAGCTGTGTCCGGTGGAATGAACCCACAATGTGTCAGGAATGAACTTCATTGTCCCACCTGACAGCGCCAACAACATCTTTTCTCATCACATCTTTTTGCTCTGTACTTCTGTTGGTCAACAACACTAAACTTATTTCCTATACGTGTTGTTTCATACTGTGATACACAGGACTTAAAAACTGTGAGACAGTTGCTGGTTTTAGAGCAGTTTTAAGTGCGAGTCACACCAAAAAGTGTGCGGTGTAAGTAAAATATGTGGTGCTAGAAGACTGCTACAGATGACATTAGAATATATTTATGTACAAATAATTGTACATAAATATACTTAGACATATTAGCTTCTAAACAGGTTATTAGCCCTTGGAGCTGGGGAGCTAAATGCTAACATGCTAGCTAGGTTACAAAAGTTGGGGGGAGGCGCTCAGATTTTGCTAGTTTGCTACTTTTAGTGTCATTTAGCTAACACGTTAGCTTGTTTGCTAAAGGTTGATGTTCACCCATCAACTCAGTGTCTGATAACTGTGGTTAAACCATGTCTCTGTTATAAAGCAGTGTACATAAACCTTAAAAATCACGTACATCTATGACGTCAACCCATAAAGAAATATTTAAGCCTTTAGTTTATTAGAAAAAATCATTCAGAATAACCAAATTTGGAGATACGTGTTTACTGTAGATGTAATCTAAAAAACTAAGTGTCAGACAAATGGAGTGGAGTAAAAACTACAACAGATGCCCCTGATGTATAGATGTATAACAGTGCACAATATGGAAATACTTAGGCAAAGTACCCAATTTGAATAATTGTACATAATTGTACTTAGTTACTTCCACCACTGTTCCAATGAAATGAAAAGATGTAGATAAAGGGTATCACCTTTGAAAATCAGGAGTTTTGACAGAACGTCAGGCTAAAGTAAAGGAGAAGGGAAAGACACGTCTTGAGGACCATCCTGCGTAACGTGTAGACTGTGTAACTTGAAGTAGTTGTACTCTAGTGTGTGTTTGCTGGAGACTCTTCATCTCACTATTCATTTATCTCCTGAAGAACTCTGAACCCGTTTGTCAGTGTTGCAACTAAGATTATCATTACAACATTTATTATTATTACTGGTCTTGTAGGTGGTCGTCCTGCTGTCAGCTCACCTCTCCCTCTTTATCAATCCTTCACTGTAATTCAGTGTTTGTGTGTGTGCGTGCACGCAGATAAGACAGATTACAGCCGAGCTCATTGTGTTTCTGGGTCTGACTTGTTATCCACGACCCTGAGCTTTCCCACCCGTCTGGTGCTCTTGCACACACACCCACACAGCACCAGGCATGTAAAGCATACAGTACATGTGTGTGCATCAGTCATTGTAAGCTGCTGTGGATAAGAACATCAGCTAAATGCCCAAAAACGTAAGTGTGTGTGTGTGTGTGTGAGTGTGCGTGTGTTGTTATGACTGGCATCGCCGTGACAGGCCCCATTTGTCATCCTCGGGACCTCTGGTGGATTGATAACGAACAAAAACACAAACATAAGCGTCTGAAAATGAACTCTTGTCGGCTTAAAGCGACTTTTTCAGCGCAGAGGAATGTGGAGCAATAACAGGCCGTATGATTGGCTGCTTCACAAGTTCAGGGCCGACAGTAGCCAGTGGGCAACCACAGGGTTGGGAAGTGAATCCCGGCTCCTCCAGGAGGTAATTTAATCAGTAATTTTTTTTCATTAAAAAGACTTTAAGTTGGTTGGATGTTATGCCAGTGTTTTATATCTTTTTTATATCTTTGTGAATATAATTATTTTTTTTCCCTGTCAGTGTCAAAAATGTCCTTTTTCTGATTTGTTGGAAAAACGTTTTTGACATTAAAGGAAATGGAATGGGTTCTCGGTCCACTGGTGCATCTTTGCTTCCTTTTTTAGTCATTTTTATGGCCGTTTGACATTCCTGAGTCACATTTCTGGCACCACAATAACTGGCTTCTGACCACTTCACGCTAGATTTAAAGAAATATTACTGCGTGGCTTTATTCATATATGTTGGGACAATAATAATGAAGACACTAGTCGGCACATTGTTTAATTTAGTCAGCTGTTAAGATCCTGAATCCAAACTTTCAACCCAATAAGGGACTCCGAAACGTGCTCATGGCATTGTCACCTCATGTTTTTGTCTCTGTTAACAACTTGAGAGATTTCTAGCAACGTTATAAAAAGAAGGGCGGCTGTCTGTTGGGGAAAAATAAATGAAAATGTTGTATCTGTAGGAGTGCGTACAAACCTCTGCAAGAATAAACGAAATGCTTTTTAAATATTTTTTTTTTCCTTAAATGTACCTGTTGACTTCAGATTGAGATCATTAGACCAAAAATAACAATTCTTTCAATAAGATAAGAAATTTATTTGGGGGCCATGCAAGCAAGTAAAGGTAAATACATCTCACTTTTTGTTTTCTGTTGATCATAAACCACCAGTTCCAGTGACCTTGACAAAATAGGAAATTTGTGTTCAAGATAATTCAGTGTTGGACTGACCAACAGACAGACTACAGCCACATCAGTAGGATGGCTAAAAAAGTTTAGTATATAAATATAGTATATAAGTATAATGAATTAATATATTTATAAAGTGTGACTTATCTGATAAAATTACATGAATTACAAAGTAGTTTTCTTTCTTATATATACTATATGCAGGGTAAGCAAGATTTATCTACTCTCAGATGCACCTGCATAAGGAATACTGGATGCAGTTAGTTAATCTGTTCACAGCAACAAATATGTACAGTAAGAAGAAGAAGACGAGAAACAATGCATAAGATCATAATTAAAAGTTGTAATCAACAAGTATAATGTAAAGTTTTTAAAAGGAAAGTGTTTTTTGTCACTCGTTTGATTTTTAGGTGCAAAGTGTTTAAACCTTGTTTTTTTCCAGACAGTGAACATGGAATTCAGCTGAGGTTACACTGCCCTCAGACCGGACATTATAATTACTGTATTTAGATGGCGTCAGTGATGCACGAAATAATCACTCTGTCATTGCCACAAATCGATGACAGAAACAGGTTGATCTTTAAATGGGAATCAGTCTTCGGGCCGCCTCTTCGAATGATCTTTACGCGGATGTTTTGACTGACTGGCTGATTTTAAGTATTTCATTTTACCTATTTAATTTATTTGGAAGCACATTAGCTATTTTAACAGAGCACATCATTGTCATTCACGTGCTGATCAGAGAAACTTAAAATGTTTCATGATCCCTGGACAAAATGACATACCTGTTTGCAGTGAAATGAGACACTGATTAACTGAACTCTAATGTGAAGGTTATTAAACTATAAGTCTATCAAAGGCATGTACAAACAAGTCAAAAAAGCTACATGTTAGTAGATGAATTAATGAAAAACACATTAATTGACCCTTTTCACATTATTTAACTTATCACCATAAATTAATCTTAATGTCATACTTGAAGTGTCAATAATATCATGTTACATTTGAGCTGTTTATTGCTGTTTCAATGCATTTTAATGCACGTTTACGTATGAGCTTACTTTCACCATCATCATCGTCAGTCCATAATTACAGCTCTTCTCCATATCGTGGCTGGGGATCGTCTGCTCGAGATGGAAAGCATGCAGAAAGAAGAGGAAAAAAGGAAAAAGCAGAGCAGGAGGAGAATTAGGTGTTTTCATCCATTGATTAATGGCTTTCTAAAGCAAAGCACATCGGAGGAGCCGGCCGATCAATAAATTAACTGCCCAAATTCATCATTTTCTACAACAAAAGCTAATTATTTAGACGGCTGCAGGAAAGGAAAAAACACAATATTAACAAGAGTTCATTTAGCAAAGCAGCGTTTCCTGCATGTGAGAACACTGCAGAGCTGCTCTTTGCACGTACTGGAGCCTCACATTCAACATAAACACAAAGAAATATCAAGATTACAGTTCTGCACAATGATGGAACCAAATTTATACTGAAATTTAAATCCCTGTTTGCTGATTATGGATTTTTAAAAGATAAAAAGGGCATAAGAGCTGGATATCAGTTTCAGCTAGACCCACACACAGGAGATTGCAGACCAAAACATAATCCTTACATTCATTCATTCTTCATACTTAACCCGTTTGTGCCCAGATTTTTTTCAGAGTTGTAAGGCATATCATTTTATTAGTTGAGTCCCTCTGAATCATGTTATGTATTTATTTTTTCCATTTTGTACCTGTTTTGAAGAAAATAGCATTTTTATGACTGGCAACAATTGTTGCCAGTAGTCACACAGCTTGTCACTAGGTCAAATGTCACCTAATAATAATAGAGAAATAATAATAATAATATAATAACAACAAAATAATAATATAGTCATAATAAATAATAACAAAAAGGTGGAGCCTCAGGTTCCCCCTGTACCTTTGTCTAAGTTGTCTACTAGCATATAAGTGGAAAAGTTGCATTAGTACCTTTGAGATTTTTTATTGTGAGTCAAAAATGACAGTGATACACTTTGGCAACAATTGTTGCCAGTGGGGCAAAACGGGTTAATATCATATCAGAATAAACTATTCTAAAAGACTTATAAACTGTATTTTTAAACCATTGTATCTGGTTGCATGTTGCATGTTTTGACTTATTGGTGACCAACCAATGACCTTGCCATCAGCCATAGCTGTACTTTATGCTAAGTGCTAATTAGCAAGGGTTAGCATGCCGGACTAAGATGGTGGATAGAGTAAGCATCAATATGTTAGCATTGTTATCGTGCACATGTTAACATGCTAATGTTAGCATTTAGCTCCCAGCACGGTTTACAGAGCTGCTAGCTTCCTGCTTAATCTGAATGATTTATATCGTCTCTTGCTGTGTTTTCCAGTCGGTGGAGTAAAAAATTTATCATGACAAGCTGAATAAACATGCTTTTCTAAACATTATTAACATTAATTCAGTTAGAGAATCATCTCTACAATTACATATCTGAATATACTTGTGATTTAAGTGCTAATAAGAACAGTGATGGGGCCTTTAAGGGAAACTGAAGGTTTAAAGGGTTAGTTTCCACTCGGTGCTAAATGAGGCCGTGCTGGTTTAAATCCATGAGGGTTAGTTAGCGCATAACTGATGGTAATTCAATTAAAACATCGGCATGTCCCCTGTTCATTAACACGCACACATGCATAAATACACGCACAGCCCCCCTGTAACCTTGGTGTGAAAGCCTCTTGTATACATTTATATATATAAATATACAGGTTTAAAGCGGTGTCACTTTCATTTACATAGGAGCATGTTGTTAAGGTCCTGCTTTGACATTCAATTAAAACGTTTACATTTCTGCTTAATTAATTCGGCGGATGGTGAGAAGAAAAGACGAATGGACGGGCCGCTGTGACAGGAGACCGATAACTGTGTGTGCGTGTGTGTGTGTGTGTGTGTGTGTGTGTCCCGGCCGTGGTGTTAAGGTCACGGCAGACTGACTATTATAATTCATCTCTATAGACATGTATTCAGCAGGGACTTATATTCTCTTTTTCAGCTTTATTTCCTGCAGCTGAAGCCAAGCTGAGCAGAGCCGAGGTGTTTTTAATGCAGTAAAGTCTTTTAACGCTGTAATACCTGACTGTATGGACTTTATTCTCCCTCTGTTTATTGTTAAAAACTAACTGCTGCAGCTGATTATTGATCTCTGCTGGGTTTGTCAATCAAGAGGAAAGAATACAAATCCACAGAGCCGCATCATATTTTTTCAGCTTTTGATTCTGGATCAAATTTGTATTACACTTCATATTTTATGAAGATTATTTATAAATCACCGACCATCCAAACTCAATGGTAACACTTTAGCTTACAGGTGTGTAATTTCCTGATAATTCCGTGAAAAGAAATATGTCATCCAGTGGGGAAAATAGAGGCAGTGTTATTTAGAGTTCAGCAGGAGTTTCCTTGCAATAGTCACTCCATATCCATTCAAATGATCATAAAATGTAATAATTCTAATAACTAGGTTTTTTGGTGGTGCATTTAGGAAACGTTGGACTCAGAAACTCTGTATTTCCGAAACGGTGACTACAGCCCTGCTGTGCAAGCTATAGAAGAATACTGATAGTTTTGTTTTTTTTCAATCTTTCATTAA
This sequence comes from Datnioides undecimradiatus, assembly GCA_008933995.1. Classification (NCBI taxonomy): domain Eukaryota; kingdom Metazoa; phylum Chordata; class Actinopteri; order Lobotiformes; family Datnioididae; genus Datnioides; species Datnioides undecimradiatus. The sequence goes on from WARS01000015.1 coordinate 16,311,234, forward strand.
CATATGAATGCATTATGTATACAATATTTATGACCAACTTATCTGAATGTATTTAATTTTGCTGTTGTTATCCACAGATATTTGCTCTCAGTGCAGGAGTGCTCTAAATATTCTTTGGGATAAAGGAATCAATACTTTCTGCTGTCATGAGGGAAAATAGGCTCATGTTTACATGTGATCGGTGAAACTTTAAATTAAAGAGGAATGCGTCTGTGTGAAAGGACTGCATTTTAAGTGAATGAATTGTGTATTTATAAGTAAAGAAATCTTTATCTTTGGTGTATTTGCTCCTCCAGCAGACAGGGGGTGCTGTTGTGGATGCAGCTGGATGAAGGCTTCACGATGTATGAAACTGCATACATTTGAATGATTGAAACAATTTTTAAATTCGTCTCACTCGAAGATTGGACACCTGCTTCAGCGTGAGTCGGCTGTCCTGCTGTGGTTGTGTGATCGCCCAAGTGCGTGCAGGCTGACAGGTGTGACATTCATGCGGGTTACTACAAATGATCAAACACACACGTTACCGTTTCTATCAGCTCAGGATATTAAAGGTCAACCGGTAACCTTTATTTATCAGGTTTGAGCGAGATTAGAGACAAATCAGGTGATCAGCAGGGGTGTTTTTTTCCATCTGTCTCAGGAGCTTTTCATATTTATAGTGAGACCCCATGAAGGGTCTCAACCCACAGATTGAGGACCCCTGATTTTAGTACCAATGAGGAACAGTAAATAAAACATGTCAGGTTAGAAATATCGACTCTACAGCTCTCTATATTTTTCTTTTATTATTTATTTCTATTAATCCTCTCCCATCCCCTTTCATTCTACTCTCCTCTATTGTCTCTATTGTCTTATTTCCTCTCTTCTTCTACCCTCTCCTCTCTCCTTGTCTATTCCTCCATACTTGTCTTTGTTTCATCTTCTCTCTTTTTAATTCTTCTCTCCTCGTTGTCTCCCCCCTCATCTCCTCATTTCCTACTTCTCCTCTCCTTTCCTTTTCTTTTCGCCTTTCTCTCCTCTCCTGTTCTCGGTGGGCGGGGCTTTAATCCAAGTTCAGCCCACAGGGGGGTGTGGTGTAGTGATGCATCTGAGTGTGAAGCGCTGTTCCCCGGTCAGCCTCCAGCTGTGACTTGCTGTGATTTCTTCTTCTTCGCCCCCCTCGCCGTTTCTCCCAGCAGGGGCCTGCGCCGCTCTCTCCGGCTAAAAATGGAGCTCTGGACGGTCCTATCGACTCTCCTCTTCCTCTCTGCCTCCTGGCTGCAGTCGGTGTCCGGCGCAGCTTCACGGACAGGACCGAAAGTCACCGAGAAGGTGGGTGACGATATTTGCCGCATTTATTTGCATGAATCCAAAGCTGCGTCTTATTCTCTCCTCTGCGTGCGCCACCGGCATCTTCTCATGGCGAGCGGCTGCGCGCGCTGCTGGACCGTGGATAATAGCTGGCATTAGGGACGAGCACGCACGCGCGCTTACACACGTAGAAACTGAGAGACGACGTGTCCGGCCGGGGGAGACCTGGACGGGAATACGGAAACTTACACTTGTCTCAATGGAAATTTAGGGATCTTTCTAGAAAATGTGACACACACACACACACACACACACGCACAGCTGTACACGTGTCCTCTCAGATGAGACTAATGCGCAGTGCGTTTGCCTGCAGACACTTCAAACACGCACACACACACAAACACAAACAGAGGACCTAATATTAATATTAATATTTGCACTACTTACTTCACTGTAATGCATAAACAGAGATGCATCACGCAGTTTAGTATAAAATCATATTCAGTTATTAATGCAGAGCAGTAATGAGTGACACCTCGGCCTGTCAACACTATTTATTGTGAAATTGCTTAAACAGGGACGTTATGAAGCATGGCTATGAAGAGTATATCAGTCAAACTATCACTTCTGTCAGGTTTGACAGTTTATATTGTAATATTATCATTTATTTGCTGATTATATTCTGTTGGAAAATGACTAAAGTTGTCAAATCACTTACTGAAGCAAGTGAAATAATGGTAGTGGAGCAGAAGTATAAAGTATGGCATGGAATGGAATCACTGAAGTGAGGCACTGGTAGCTTAGCCACGTTTCACTGCTGTTAGTTTGCAGCAAATGAGTTAAGTATCGAAAGTTTCCACCTCCACAAATGTTGAGGTAGAAAAATGGAAACACAAAAGCTACTGAAGTGTCTGAGTCTTCACACCTTTGATTGACTGACAGCATTTCTGTGTTCCTCTGTGTGTGTGTGTGTGTGTGTGTCTCCAGGTGTTTTTTGACATCACAGTGGCGGGTCACGAGGTGGGGCGGATCGTCATCGGCCTGTTTGGGGAGGTCGTCCCTCTTACTGTCAATAACTTTGTTGCCCTGGCAACCGGAGAGGTAAGATCATGGTGTATACAAACGCACACACACAGACTAAAACTCCTAATCTAACCTAAGTATATTGTGTATACACACGATAATTACACGTGTAAATTATGTCTTTCAATATTTCAGTCTGATGATCACCATCATCTCTGCATCATATAACTCTGGTGGCTGTTCTTTATTTCCCACGTTCTTATATTTTTCCATATTTATATTTGTATTGTATTTTCCTTTAAATTTCCTGCATAGGTTTTCACTTATTTCACTCACTTATTAAGTCTCACGATCAAAGGAAAAATCTCCAGCCTTAAATTCATCGTGATATATAATTAAAATATTTGGAAGAACTCTTATTTATTTTTTAAAAAATACAACTTTTACAAGGAAAATTGATCCTAAATTTCACAGTGAAATTAAAAGCCTCTTTATCGCATTTTTTTAGTTTGATTGTGTATTTCATGCATTTACATTTTTATTTCTGTACATGTGGTCCACATGTAAGAAGCATTTCAATATTCAAGCTTGTGTTAATGGCAGATATTTGTATTTTGTTGGCATTATCTTGAATCTTTGCTTTGTGCTGTGATCTTCTCACATCTTCTCACTAATCCTCTTAAAGCTGCCGTTGGTTTGCTTGTGTCCGTGAAGACACCATGTTTCGTGTGTGTCTCTGCAGAAAGGTTACGGCTACAAAGGCACAAAGTTCCACAGAGTCATCAAGGACTTCATGATCCAGGGGGGAGACTTCACAGCTGGAGACGGAACTGGAGGTGGGTATGCGGCTCAAATGTGGCACCCTCTCTCTCTCTCACACACGTTTTTTTTCACGGTATGCAGCAAATGCAGAAAAAATGCTTGAAGTGATATAGTGTTGTTACTTCAAAGTTATGTAAATAATATTTATTGAATATATATATTTAAAGATATTTTTATATTTACATATATACACATATATATTATACATTTCCTATCTAAAATTAGTATTGGTTTACAAAAAAATGCCATTTTGGTGTACAGACCAAATGACACAAGATGTGAAAAAGAAGTTAGCAATTTAAAAGAATACTAAAAATGTTAACCACCTCAAAGTGACCAAATCTTGCATAAATTTCATATATTTATATGCAGGTCACAGCATCTATGGAACAACCTTTGCAGATGAAAACTTCAGACTGAAGCATCTAGGAGCAGGCTGGGTGAGCACACGCGTTTGTATTTCTGTTTTTCAGTATTAGGGAATAATGAGCTCAGATGTTTTGAACAACTTTGTTTTTCTGCTTTTATTCTGCCTTTTCATTGAGTGAGGACTTGATGGGCTGAGTGACTACACCCTTAGCTTTTATAAACTTGTCAAAATGATAATGACAAGATGTATGAAATGAAAAACTGTGTGTGTGTGTGCGTGTGTGTGCGTGGTCATGTACCAGGTGAGCATGGCGAACGCTGGTCTGGACACCAATGGATCACAGTTCTTCATTCTGGCTACCAAGGCACCATGGCTGGATGGGAAACACGTGGTTTTTGGCAAAGTCCTGGATGGAATGGTTGGTGAATCTGCAAAATAAATTAATTAATTAATTAATTTAAAAAAAAAAGATTGTTACAGTTTGGTCTGGCATTTGAACAGCTCTCATAAGTCTCAGACATAGGTGTGCTGCAAAGCCTCATGGGAGCTATAGTTAATGAATGCCATCAAAATTATCATTTCCATGTGAACCACTACACTTAATTAATAAAACAATGAACTCAACCAAAATTGACGAGCATCATCAGAATTGATCGATTTGAAATTATACCCATCCTTCCCCACTTGTTAGACAACTTTTTCCTAAAGAATTAAAAGACTGAAATTAAGATTTAAGACTCTAAGGCTCTAAATGTTATCAGACAATCTTCAGTATATTGTACAAGCTGGATAATGCCATGAAGTTATGGAGAAATAACCAACTCTGCATGTTAATAATCCCTTATATAAAACCTGTGATGACAATGTGATCCACTTGTACTCAGTATATCTAACCTGCTGCTGTTTGTGTCCTCTGGTAGTCTGTGGTTCACACCATCGAGCTTCAGGACACCAACGACCGGAACCTGCCCTACACCGAGTGTGTGATCGTCAACAGTGGCAGGATCCCCGTCAAAGAGCCCTTCATAGTGGAGGTGGAGGGCTGGTAAATGCCACTGTCAGGACGTTTACTGTAGAACAAATACAGTATTGATTATTATACAATGGTGATCAATCAGAAGTCCAGTTTGCCAAATTCACATTTTCTTTTAATCGTTTTTGCATATTAACATGCTAACACTTGTTGGTTAACAGTTAGACACAAGCTCTCCTTAATAAAACAGACAAAACTTTATTAAATTATCTTTTGAAACAGTAAACAGCTGTTCAAAGAATAAACTAGAATCAAAACCTGACATAGGACCCAACCTTACGAACACACTTCAGTTGGTACCAAAAACACAGGTTGAGGTTCAATACTAGGTGCTATTATCAAGCTAACATGAGACGTTATCGCATTCCCATGCTAACTGTGACACGATACAAAGGCTAAATGTTAGCATGTCATAAACTAGTTGCAGCATGCTAACAATGGGCTTGTTGATGCTAACAAATACGTAACTTTGCCTCTGAAATAGTCAGCAGCAGCGCTTCAACGCGGTTTAAGGTGAACATGACTTCTGATCGATTTCTACTGTATGAAGATAAGTGATAGAGATTTAGTTATTAAGTTATTAACAGAACATATCATAAGGTGATGTCTAACAACTGTCTGTGACAAAGACAAAGATCAATGATCAGATTGAGACGAACAGACACAAAGTTAAGTTCGTCACAGATAGTAAAGGAACACACAAACATTGGCATGACATTGGTGCCCAGGTGAAAACCTTATATCTCCAGAAAAAAAAACTCTCATATCACCTAAAAAACATATCACTGAATTACACAATAGGCACACATGAATATAGATTTGGCTCTGTGAAAATGTGACATTTATTAGATGGTTTCTGTATTTCCTCGAAAAGACTTCTTATGGATTAACATGCAATATAACTATAACAACCTGGAGATATGAGGTTTTCAGCCAATAGTGACACGAGCAGAGTGGCGTCAGTTTGATGTCGAGTGTTCAGGATGTATCAGGGTTCACTGTGGTTCATGCTAACGGTTTTACTCGTTAGCATACTTGCATATAAAGGGGATGTTGCCAGTTAGCATCATCCCTAAAACAACAAGCTAACAATGAACTGTGACTCAAACATGACATATATCATGGAAACATGCACATACAGAACTATGTAGCTCCTCATTGATCTCTTATTGCCAAATCATTCTTTATTTGCCAAATTAGCTTGCACTTTCTATGCAGCCAAATCAAGACTTCAGTACATTTCAACATCTGTTAACAAACATATGCAAAAAAAAACCTTGTAGCAAGTGTCAAACGCCCTTCTAGCACTTTATTATTTATGATTTATCATCCCATCAGTGAAAATTGGGATTTCTGTTTCCATCATGTGATCAAATGAAGATAAAGTGTTTTTTTTCCTCCTGATGCATTATGCATCATATCATGTTTGCAAAAAACTACAGCACAAACTGCGCAGGAGGAAAATGTTCTGTGGATGTTAATATTGTTCTAATAATGTAGCAGTCCCCTCAGTGATGATGATAAGTGTTGTACTTTGTGTTAGGAGTATTGTCGCTGACTATCACCCGGTCAGTGAGCTCAATCCGACTGTTAATATCTCATTTTTTGGTCTTTGTTCTCTTTAATGTTAATGTCATTTCATTTAACCCGAAACTGTCATGGTAGCATTTTAATCTGGAAAAGTTACGACTGATATTCCTCATGTCAGCGAAGTGAATGCAGCATTTAAAACCTCTTTAACAAACATATCAGAAGATCCGTTTTCATTATTTATAAAAACAGCAGAAGAAGAGTGCCAACAGGTGTTTTGCTACAATAAACAATATGCTGTTGCAAAATCTCGCACAGTCTTCAGTTACTTTGCTTGTCTGTGAGCTGTTTCGCCCTGTTTTCAATTTTACTGTTGTGCACCCTCCAGCTGATCCTTGTTAAATCACAGTAAATATAACATTAGCATGGCATACTTTTAAGTAGGGCCCAGCGATATGGACAAAAGGAAATAGCACTGTGTTTTATAACATATACCATGATACCAATATTGTGATGATATTTGACAATGTCAATTAGTGCCTTTATAAAATATCTATACAGTGAGGTTTTTGATAAATAAGGATCACAGCACTTTAGTGTAATGTAGCCTTCGAAACCGGGAAGAGGCATTGTCTTATCACAATAATCTCACCCACAATCTGAGACGATCTCATATCACGATATCACTGTGATGTCGATAAAATGTTCAGCCTTATTTTGAGGTAATCTATACTCAGTGTAAAATACTGAGCGAATCCATCAAGTGGACCAATAAAAAAGCCACGGCAAGAGGGAGGCCACGTCTTACTGTCAACATCATTTAGATTCAACCATCTCCTCCAAGTCTCCAGAGTGATATGAGCACTTCATTGGACAATTCTGCAGCACATGATTTAGGTATGTGTGTGACATAATGACTGAACTGAACTCACAATCTGCTGTACTGATTAACCTGTACCTGGAGTTTATAGTTATAGTAGTAATTTAATGATTCACCATAAATACAGTTTAACGATGACACCCGAACTGTGTGAGCAGCAATGCTATGATTTAAAATGAGCGATCACTGGTTTTGACAAAAGTTATGCCGCACAGCTCCCTGACTCGCACAAGGCGTGTGTACATACGTGCACTGGTAAACTGTGGTCTGTAAACACCTGAACCGGGTTTCTGAACATTCTTGCTGCTGATATGAAAACGAGTGACTGAGATGGGTGAAAAGTAAAGACACACCAGTGCAACAGTCCTTGATGCCGTTAGAGTTACATTAGCAAGGATATAGCACAAAGTTGTATGCTGCCATAGATACTATTCAGGGCATTCAGGCAAACACTGATGTGGGCTAGTGGAGCAATCAATCTGAGTAATGAACAGGCATCAAAATAAGCTGTGAATGTCAACATGAAGCCTATTTGTACTGATAAAACACATGAAAAATGGGGGTAAAACACTAGTAAAAGAAATTAGAAACGTCTGCGCCTGAAACATTTTTACAAAACATCAGAACCATGACGGAGCTGTGACTGCACCAACCAGACGGAACCAGACGTGTCCCAGAGTCATTGTGCACTAGTGTCACGGTCATAAACCTGCTGGCAGCTAAATACTCGCCCCATTCAGACCCCGACTTTGTCCCGAATAATGCAGAGACCCCATTCTCTCTCTCATTTGAACCAGTCGCGGGTCTGCTAGCCGCCGTTTGAGAAGCGTCGGCGTTAAACGGTGTAATTATCGTCGGTAAAAGGTGAAGCTGCAGAGGAAGGCCAAGAGCTGACAGCTGATCTCTCAGTGCTGACACAAAACTGCTGCTAATGAGAACTACAGCGGGCGATTTGTTTTCCCCTGTTCTACAACACACACACACACACAGATACAAACAGATAAACAGATACACTCACACATTCACACGCACACACACACACACACAGGGGAGGAAAACATCTCCGAACACAAAGGTCAGAGCAGAGCAGAAATCTCTGGAGGAAGACAGGAAGTCGACAGAAAACAGTGAAATGTATCGCCGTTGTCCACTCGATGCACTCGCTCCTCTGAAAAGTCAGATCTCCACAAATTAAGAAAATAATCCCGATTTTCACTTCTGACTCCTGTTTCTTTCAAAATGGCTAAACCAGACCGAGACTCTGGAGGATTTCCAGGAGAGCTGCCGTACACTGACTTGGTTGGTTTTATTTTGTGCTGATTTTGAATCTTTAAATCGATTTACTTTTAATTCCAAAATGAAACTCGTGTTTTTAAAATAATGTTGGGGGATTTTATGGTCTTGAAAGCAGTTTTGGAGAAAGACAGCTGGACAGAGGTGCAACAAAGGTCCCCGAACAATCCAAACAGATCTTTACAGTTTTTGTCAAAAATTCAAGATTATCAGAATCAACAAGTACTAATTGTTAAATACATAAACACATCCCAGTCATCAATCATGAACAGCGAGATTAAAATGTTTGTACAGACATTTGTCGACAATGTATATGAGGTAACTTGAATGACTTTTTCTCTGTATGGCAAAGTATGTCTTTGGCCAAAAGCACTTCATGCATGTCCGCAGGAACAAAAGGAGAGTACGTCTCTGTGACTGGACATTTAGAGGAGACGCTAGATGTACAGACTGATTCACCCATCTTGGCAAGGCCAACAGAACACAGCAGTCATGTTACAGATGCACTTGAAACATCTAAACCTTTTGCTAAAAAGTGACATATAGATGTCTTTTCAACAGTATTTAAATAGCTTTTTTCTAACATGAAACTACATAACAAAATCATTTTAAAGGCTGGTGTCCATTAGAACATTTATTTAAAACTCTGATGCCCTTACAATCAAGGTTATCCTGTTTTCGGACATGTTTTGCTTATGTTTTGCTTTTAAAGGATTTTTAGGATTGTTTTTCTTTAAATGTTGCACATCATGGTAAATGATATGTTGGCTCCATTGATTTATAAATGTATAAAACCCCAAAACCAACCTTCCTACAACACGTTGAGAGTTATTTTCAAGCATATAAGCATGTGAAATGTACACTGCCAGCAGCACAAACTCTCTGAGAAATGTCATTTTCTGAACCTCTCTACTGTTTGAGGCATCTCAGCTGAGTCTATATTTTCTGGCTCTTGGTGTTTTATTTTTCCACAGGACCACCAGGTGAGGTGAACGCACGGACGGACAAACGACCACCTTAAACATCCACCACCTCTCCTCAGCACGCTGCGGAGAAACCCCTGTGTGTTTGTCAGCCGATATAACAAGACTGTCTGAACCCGACAAACCGGCAGAGAGCCCGAGACGGAGGGCAGAGAGGGGTACGGAGGACGAAAAGAGAGAAGGGGAAGCGATAGAGAGACACAGAGAGAAAGAGACAGAGAGGAGAAGAGCGAGAGAGAGAAAGCGGTGGTAGGTTTTTAAATGGTCCTGAGGGATGCGTGTCGAGGCGGAGGAGGAGGAGAGGAAAGAGTGGAGGCTCCCACAGCGACTGCTAGTTGTTATATTGGGGATCTGTTAGTGGATCAATGAAAAAAGAAAGAAAGAAAGAGAGAGAGGGAGGGAGAGAGGCTGTGTGGAAGGATGACAGGCCTCATTACCACCAAACCTCAGACAGTGATGCTTCTGTGTGTGTTTGTGTGTGTTTTCAAATATGTGTGTGTTTGCAGCGTGCACATGTGTGCACATTCTTACATGTATACTGTGTGTATTCCCATGCCAGCAAAAGCCCATTTACATGCATGAGTGTGTGTTTGCAACATTGTCTGTTCTATGTGTGTATGTGTGTATTTGTGTGTGTGTGTGTGTGTGTGTGTGTGTGTGTGTGTGCCTGTATTTGCTCCCTGCAGGCCTCTGTAAGAGAAGGATGATGGGACAGAGTTGTTTAAAGGTCAGCTGCAAACGCATCATCAGCCTGAGAAGTAACAGCTAACCTGCACACAACCACGAGCTAAACTGACCGCAGCACAGCTAATACAGAACTGTAGAGCTGCATTCAATCTGATATTAAAGGATGAATCTGCTGTCAGCTTAAGAGCTGATGCTAATGCTTAAGACCTCATGCAAACATGGACACAATAACAATGCTAAATTGCCAAAGTTTCAAAGGTATGATGTTTACCAAGTTCACTATCCTGGATAGCATGCTAACATTTAGCACTAAACACAAAGTACAGCTTAGGCTAATGGTCCTCTGGGGATCTACAATATACTGTATGAAGTTATAGCTTTATGTTTATATACGAGTTTTATGGCAATCCAACAAAAAGTTGTTATGATGGTTGTCTCTTAACCACAAACGTCAACCTGCTGGTAGCGCTAGAGGATAATTCACAGGGACAACAAAGTCAGTAGGGTTCATCCTCTGGGGACACTGAATGTCTGAACTAAATTTTTATGTCGATCTATCCAATAATTGTTGCGATATTTCAATCTGGACAATAGTGATGACATTTTTTTGTTCTTTTTGTGTTCATTTTTAAAATATTATTGGCCTCCATTGATGCTATAACTTACTGTAGACAAAAACCTGCTTGATGAACATAATATAGGGATTTTGTGGATATTATAATACTCCCTTTCCCCCTATTCATTATTATATTGGTACTTATTATTAATTTATTATTGTCCACCATGCAACAGCTCAAGTTCATCTTGCTCTTTAACTGTGTCTGTAAGCCTGAACTTTCCTACATAGACGTCACTGGAGGACCTGAAGTGAGCAACTGAGCAAAGTCATTCTCACATGTTTGTACTGGATGGTTTTCTATCTGTGCCTGGAAGGTTGAAAATCAATCCGAAAACTTTGGAAGGAAAATGGTCTTCAGTAAAACAATCTGCCGCAGTCTGAACTCAGATCTTTCAACCTTTTAAAGTCAAAATGTTCTCCTTTCTCAAAAGTATGCAGCAGCTCTGTAACTTTACAAAGTGCATGAGGAGCTTGTCAGAGCTATTCTGAGGAAAGTCAAGTCACAAACCTTATATGAGCAAAGCTCAAGTGAAGCTTCAAGTGTTTCAGGTCTGAATGCTGATCATTAAAAAGACACTAATACTGTTATTTTTTTTGAATTATTTTTTATTTTTAAGATTTTACCCTGTCCCTGTGGCTGTTTTGTATCTCTTTGCTGTCAGTTTATTGTCAGATGGGGTGGTTTTGTTTCTCTTTGTGGATGTCTGATTGACTCTTGTAAAGAAACATTAACAGTCACTTTGTACAGACACTCTGGCCCTGTGCCCAGTAGACCCAATTCAGAAATCCATCTATGCACACAGTTACTATAAGAATGGCTGCCACATAGGTCATAAATGAGCTGCAATAATGTATTCAACATAAAACAGAAAAATGTGAAAAACTACTTTAAACAGCCCTGAAACATGTCACTTCCAACACAACAGTTGTCAGTTCTCAGTTTTGTGATTTTAGTTTTGCTTGTGTTGTGTGTACCTGGGTGTTGTACTCTTAGAGTACCTGTTTTCCAGTTTTGATGCTGCTCCTTGTTGTCCAATGTACCGAACTGGCTCTGGATGTGAAACAATCCAGATAGATCCTGCTCATCTCTAGCACATTAAACAACACTCCCATCATGCGTAGACCCTCACTCCTAACCGCTGCCGCCACCACCATGTCGACGTGACAACGGGGAGTCTCACCCTCCTCTACAGCGACAATTATCACTTTCCTCCCCTTCGCTTCCTCCACCTTGTCCTTCCTCCTCCTCTCTGTATGCAATTAGAGAGAGGAATAATCATATTGACAGGGCTGACAGGTCGGGGCAGGAGAGCGGGAACGTGCATAGTCACATGTGTCAAAGGCAGAGCGAAGAGGAGGAGGGGCGGTCAGATATATCAGTGTGTCTTATTGTAGCTTTGATATTATGACAATGACACACAGTCAATTCAAATTCTGAATCGCTGAGGCCACCAGGTCCAATAAAAGCCCAGGAATTAGTCTGCTGACATTTCTACACAGACATATTGACATCTAACACAGTAGAACAGTACAGACTGGGACTAAGAGACTTACTGTACTGAATTATATATCGACATACAGTGGGCTCCAAAGTTCTGAGACCACCCCGTGATTATACTGTATTTACTGTATATAATGGCCATGATCGTCAGGCAGGTGTCTATTAAACCAAGTTACTGATGTTTTTTGTTTTTGACGAGTTAAATTAGAATCATCTTAAGTTCAAGTCAAGAGTGTTTAATGTAGCTTAGCACAAAGAGTGAAGGGGAGGGAAACTGCTAGCTTAGCCAAAGTGTAAAAATACTACCGCTAACAAATTAAAAACTCCCTGATTTACATGAAGCGTCTTGATTTTTAAAAAAAAATCAAATCAGCCTGGATTATCGCTGCATTTTGTTGTGTAATTGTGCAGCTGAGTTAACACAGAGGGGCTCAGGGTTCATTTAGAGATAGTTAACATAAAATTAGCTAAAATAAATAGCATAGTGTTAGCTAACATAGATAACATAGGCTTAGTTTGCTGACAATTGGTTTTTAATTTAGATGAGAATTTCCTCTAGTGGCCGGGTAAACTATGACCCTTTCTGCTGTGAATGCAGGAGAAAGTTGCCCTGATGATACAGCACAGTCGAGAATTCAGACGGCCATAACCCGGAACTTTGATGTTACTTTGGCAACACACACATACGATGATATGTGATATATGAAATATGGCATATGTTTAAATATCTTTTAGCTGGCATTGCTAATCAATTCATAAATACTGCTGCTAATTAATATGCAACTACTACCATCTCTTTGTTTGTTTATTATTAATGCATTACAAACTTCTTTTCTCAATTACTGTATATCGTGGATGAAACTGTGTGTACTTATTCACAGTGGCCTTTTCCTTAAACTCATACTAAAAGCTTATTACATTAAACCCAAACTCCTCTCTCTGTATGCATTTCAGCACAGTCACTTTTATCCCATCTGTGTGCATTCCTGCATTAAAAGCCTCATTTTGCCTCCACTCACCCACACATATTAAAAGCAATTTTCTGCCATTGTTTCTGTTTTAACTACATGCATTCCACCATTAAAAGCTAATTTTCCAAGCGCATCGCTCCCATCTATATGCATTGCTGCCCTGAAGCTTAATTTTTCTACTTTCTCTGCGCCTCCTCTCCTCTCGGGCTCCATCAGTCCGGAGGAGTCGTCCGGGGAAATCGTTAGCGCTCCTTCTCTTTAAATTGGGGAGGTGGACGGCAGGTGAACATCGCATTGATCGCCCTCTCAAGGCCTCTTTCTCTCCTCTCCCCTTCATCCCTCTCTCTAGCATCCCTCACCACCAATTGTCTGGCCTTTACTCCCCCCCTCCTCCCTCTTCACATCACCGCCAATTGCCAGCCATTTTTCCCCCTCTATCTCTTCCTTCTTCCTTTCTTCGGATGCTAGCGGAGGTCACAAATTTACAAGAGAGAGTGGAGGGGCGGGGGTGTTGCTGTCTATCTGTCTAACAACCACCATCATGGGGCGGAAAACAGAGATATGGGGGTGGGGGATTTGGAGGAGCTGGGGCAGCAGGGGGTTATGGGACAGAGATGGTGGGTGGCGTGGGAGGGGGGTCGGAGTAAACATAGTGATGATTTCCCCTGAGTTTCGTTCATCCGGACCGATGAGAAGGGGAAGAGACAGAGAGAGAAAAGGGGGGGAGAGAGAGAGAGAGCAGCTGCTGTCCTGTCACCACCGGCAACCATAACCGGGGTGACACCTCCTCCTCCTTACAATGAGAGGGAAAAGAGAGGGATGCTGCGAGAAAATCGAAATGCTGACACACACACAGATATAAATGCTGCCATCACGCACGCACGCACGCACGCACGCACGCACGCACACACACACACACACACACACACACACACACACACACACCCTCTGCGGGCCCCTCGGACACCTCTCATTGTCCAATTAGAGTCCCAGCTGAGAGGAAAAGAGAGAGGTTCCTGTCTTAGACACTATTTTTTCAAAACTACATATTATTGTTTTTCCTGTTTTGTTTGTTGGTTGGGTTTTCACGTTTTATATTAATGGCTGTTACGGCATGTAAAATGTTCTGTCATTCATCAACTCACAAGCTTATGAGTTTTAAAGAGGTCCTTTAAACAAAGCAAGAGTCATACACTCACACTGGCAGCTTTGGGAGTATGTCACGCTTCCTGTAAAGAAAACCAAACTAGATACACCAAGTTTTGAAATGATGATCGCTTCAGATTAAAAAGTCAGGGGATCACCAAAATTACACATCACCCTGAGTGGAGAAAGATGTTTCTTTATAGTTTAGCCTAAAGCTGTTGACATATTTGATTGTAGACCAAAGTTAAGGCTGACTGATGTGCCACTGCCAGAGCCATGCTGCTATTGTGGCTTCTGTAGACTGTGTTGGTGAACTACAGCTAATTATCTTCATTTCCACTTTTGTTACACATTTGCTAGAAACGGGACTGTAACTTTAAAGAAAACTGTAAAGAAAATTTTAATAAAACTTCTTGAATAAAGGAAGCCTATCTGCACACTTTGATGAAATAAAGCAAAATGGTTTCAGTTACACATTACTGATTGCATGTAGTGGCGATGCCAGTAATCATAGTTTTAGGATAGTTGTAGTAAAAGTTGTAGTTGGAGTGTAATTGTAAAAGAAGCACTAATGGTAAGTTGAAGTAGTATGGAGGACTACAGAAATAATAATAAAGCATATGATTTATTAAGAATGAATTGCACCATTAAAAAGGACATCATTAATTTTGTGATATGCAATAAAGGGAGAATTTAAAACCATCCTCCCAATAAAATAAAGTGAGAATTACATTATAGTAGCAGTAGAAGAGACTATAAGTGCAGCATTTGTAGTTTTGTTCAAAATGCACTCTATGACAGAGAGATTTCTATTAGAGTTTATTTGCATGCTAAGAGTTATTTTTAATATGACTTAATGTTCCTGCGTATAGATGTTTTCACAGTTAAAAGCAAATTTTCCCACTGTCTGTGAGCCTGCACATTTCCAAGCCTCAGCTAACAGAGCCCTCAAGACATCACAATCACATCGAGGCAATAGCTACATAAACAAAGCCCATCCAGAGCCACAGTGGAGCTGTTTTAACAGTTTGTGTATAAGATCTTTTGACTAGCGAACAGACCTTTATGTGTAAAATCATTGGAGTGTTCCCTTCATGGATGGAAAGCTGCTGTGTCCTAATGAGCTGTGGTAGATAGAATAACAGTAGAAGAAGTAAGAGCCAGTAATGGTGGAAGTTGTTATTAAGTCATAGCTGTGCCCCTGTTGTACTAGACCTAGGTGCGATGGTATTTTCAGTAGACTATAAAGGGCTAAAGTAGTAGTCAGTAAAAGAATCAGCAATTACAGTCATGGTCATGATAGAGCAGTAATAGTGTATACACAGTAATGGTCACAGTCCTGGTCGTAGTAGCACTGTGATACTGGGGGAATCACATCAGTAGTTTTGGCGCTGTCCTTGTGTTTGCAGAAACAGTGAGAATGATTTTTAGTTAACTGTATTTTCTTTTCTCTTCGCTGTGCTCTCTTCATTCTCTCTCTCTCTCATCCTCATCTGCCCTTTTTTCTCCCCCATCTCCCCCCCCCCTTCCCTACCTCTTTCTCTCCTCTCCCTCTGAAACTAATTAGCAGTGAAGGCCGGAGCAGAGGGAGGAGCGAGGGAGGGAGACATGAAGAACGAGAGGAGGGCTCAGAAACCAGAGGAGGTGAGAGGGAGGGGAAAAAAAGATACTAAAAATGGAGAAAAGATCCATATTAGATGGTTGCAGCCCCGGTTAACCCTGAGCTGTAAACAACCCCGACAGACAATAGGAACGCTTTCTATTTGTTCTTCACTGGTGTTTTCTTCCTGACAACTGTGCTGCTCCAGAGCTAAACTTCACACCTTCGGCAAGCATTTCAGGAGCATCAGTGGAAGTCGGTCACTGGTCCGTCTCATGGAAAAGTAGCTGAACTATTTAAAGTATAAATACAGGTATAAAATACATTAATTGTTCTGTTTCTACAAATGTCACATGTTTCTCTCATTGGGTTTTTCTTTTTGTTCAGTCTATTTCCTTCACTTATGGGCAGAATGAAAGTAGAACCACCAAAAACACAAATCACACAAATGTCCTCCTCCTGGTTTCTGGTTTCCCTCCAAGCATTGGAGATGTCAGCAGCAACAATGTTACGGGGATGTTGTGCGTCCACCTTACAATTTCCACAAGTTCCTCACTGAGATCAGTCTGGACCAGTGGTGGCCAATCCAACCAACAATGCCATCTCTAGAGCCACATACTTAGCATAGCTACAAACCAAAGCTATCTTCTCCCTTGTTATGTGTTTTACTTGAAAGCTACTGGTGTCTGCTGAACATGTCAAGAGTATATCTGCTAGGTCAGGCCGTCTGATCAGATGGATGGACACAATTTGGACGCATTCACTCAAAACTAACTTCTGATGTTTAATTTAGGTGGGATTGCTTTGACACTAAAAGAGCAAAATACTACAATGATCACTTGAAACTTTTTGAAAAGTGCTTCCATAAGTTGAGTGAAGATCTGTCTGATTTGAGTGAAACAGATTCACATCTTTAAATAGTATTTTCCTGTGGCAGAGTAAAGCCCTCACCTGCACTGGTTAGCATTATGGAAACTCAGCATAGCCTGCTACTGCCGAGAGATGACATCCTGTATCTAAAAGTCGGTTGGTGGACTCACAGTTTGCCCGCATTGGCTGACAGCATTTCGCGACATCTCTCGCTCAAAGTTTTCGACTTCCCACGTCAGCAGAGAAAAGAATAAAAGTGACTGAAGACTAAAATGCCTTTGTGCATCTCCTACTGCTGCTGAGGGCTTATTTTTCTGTCAGTAAACAGCTGATTGGCCGGACTGTGCGATGCTGCAGCCAATCGATAACATTATGCAAAATGAGAAGAAAATTGTATCAAGAGGAACGTTTGAGAGGAAGAGGAGAAGGAGGTGAGAGGACATTGATAGACAGACTGCTCGAATACTTGCATAGTTATAATGGTGTTCGCTGTTTGAGCGTCAACAAACATGTTGCATATAGCAACCAAACGCTACCTGTTTTTGTCTCATGTTCCAGGCCCAAAAGAAGGCAGATGCACCTTTACTTGTTAAAATCACATTCACAAGTGTCTGAAGTCTGAATGTCCTGCTTGCTGTTCGGTAAACTGCTGAAGCACAGAGTGGTTTCCCAATCATCTAAAAGAACGTGGAACAAAATTGTGGAAAAGTTTTGAAAAGCTACACAGTAAATCTTTGACAGGATACCGGCAGGTGCAGCAGGTAGCGTCGTTGCCTGGCAGGAAGTGGGTGGGTTGATGGGGCGTTTCTCTGTCATGGCAGCGACCTGTCCTTTGGAACACAGTGGTGTCTGCAGTCGGTCTCCTGGAGCCTCTTTTAGCTTAATTCTCTCAACCTCTAACTGCAGTATGGTTAAATTATAAGGGGTCTCGCTCTTTTTGTTAACATTGCTGATGTGTAAAAGTAAGCGTATGTGAATGCGAAAGAAAATTACGCATGTTGTCTTTTCAATTTTTCCTAAAACAAACAAACCTGGAACCCAGAGGCTTATTGTTTCTCACAGGTTCAGTTTCTATAAAGCTCCAGGTCTCAGGTCGTTACCTTCCTGTGGTGGAAAGGAGTCAAATGATAGTGTATTGAGTTGTGGTGCTGTCAAACTGCCCACAGCGTGTGGATCTGTGGTTGTGGATCCAGTGTGACACTCACGCAGGACTGAAGCCGCTGCTGAGACCAGACTCCACCAGATGGACGACTGTCGACAACCAACCGGCTTCCTGTGTCACTTGATATCGTTTCCTCAGATCTTCGTGAGAAAAACTGATATTATAGCTCACGTCGATGGACAGGAACACTAAAAATAAGACTTGAGTTTAAATAAGTAGAAATTAGGCTTTAATATTGTAGATTGATGTGAACCGCAGCTCCACAGATGGATCGATTTTCAGATTTTTTTTTTTTTGATTGAACTCTTCATGTTGTCTCAGCTGTTTGTATCAGAGACGCCACACGCTTGTTAAAACTGGGCCCACCTACAGAGAGAGGAGGGTTTTTTTAAGATGATGGAGCTCGCTTGCCCCCCCCCCCTTCTCTGTCTCTCTTCTTGTCTCTCTGTCTCTCTCTCACTCTCTCTCTCTCTCAGTGGGATGGATGGATTTTTCGTCCTCCTCCATCTCTCTTATTGTTTTCACACACCAGTAGGACGAGATGCTCCACTGAATGGCCTTAACACCCTGCGGACATGTGTGTGTGTGTGTG
Source organism: Datnioides undecimradiatus (assembly GCA_008933995.1). Taxonomy (NCBI): domain Eukaryota; kingdom Metazoa; phylum Chordata; class Actinopteri; order Lobotiformes; family Datnioididae; genus Datnioides; species Datnioides undecimradiatus. The sequence continues at coordinate 16,329,609 of WARS01000015.1, forward strand.
TGTGTGTGTGTGTGTGCTTGTGTGTGTGGTCTTTACTCACGGCAGGAGGTCTGAAGATCAAACACACACACAAATACACACTCTCATACACACACACACACACACACTTTAATTTACTGTTCTTTATTGGCATGATTGCTAACCAGAATAACAGAGAATATTGTGAACACACACACACACAGTGATAAATGCAGTGCTGGCAGCAGATCAATGCTGCCAAACTTTGCTTGAGCAAACAGCGATCAGTTCAGAGGACTAACACTCGTTTCTCTATCACTCCGTCTCTCCCTGTTTTTGTCTTTTTCAGTAGTCGGACTGTCGTCTTTCAATCTCTCCATCTCTCAGCTCTCCCGGTGCTTCTTCTAAAGCCTCCATCTCTTTTTTTTTTGCTTTCCTTTTACTTTTCCTTTATTTTTAAACTATTTTACCTTTTAAATTCCTCCGTCTTTCTGTCTCTTCTTTTACTCCTCTCCTTCTCTTCCACCTTTAATGCCATCATCTGCAGTCTTCTCCTCTTTAACTTCTCTTTTTGCTCCATCCCTCCATCCAAACTCCACCTCTCTTTCTTTCTTGCCATCTGTCACTGACTTTGATCTTTCTTTCCTTCTCTCTGAAACACTCTGTTGTTTATTTGTACAGTCTCTGTCTCCCCTGATCACCTTCCTCCACCAATCATCCGTCCATCCATCCATTCCTCTTTTGTTCTTCAACTCCATCTATTCTTTTCCTCTTATTCCATTTTCTGCTTTGATGGCTCTGTCTACCCTTGGAGGTGAAACCTGTGTGATGGGGCTTCAAAGAAGACATGTTTGTCTTGTCCTCCTCCTTCCTCCTCACTCTTTCCTTTTCTCTGTACTCCCTCTCTTCTATTCCTTCCTCATCCCTCTCACTCGCTCGTTTCTGAATTTTGTCATACAAGAAGAGGAAGCTGTCCTCTCCCGTTCTCTCTCTCTCGTCTTCGTCCTTTAATCCTGCCCTTATAGTCCATCATCCTCCTTTTTCCTTCCTCCTCCCTTCCACCTGTTCCTTCCTTTTTGATCTTTCCACACTTCCTCCACTCTTTTCCTTCTTTATTTTCCTGTTTTCATTCCTTCATGTCTGTCCCTTCCCTTTCCACCTTTACATCCTGTCTCTACTTTTTCTTTCCACATTCCACGTCTCTTCTTCTCTTCTCTTCATTTCCCCCTGATGTTCTCTCTCCTCTTCCTCTTCGATCATTTTTATCACTTCTACTCCTCCTTCTCCAAATTTCCTAATCTTTTTCTCCACTCTTCCAATAATCCCCTGTTTTCTTCTCATTTTCCTCTCCTTTTACCCTCCTAATTTCCTCACCTCCGTGGTTCCTCTTTCATCTTCCCTTCCCTCCTCCTCCTGCTCCTCCTCCCTCCCTCAGTCCATCAGATATTGTTTAAAAAGCGAAGCTGCAGTTTGATGGTTAAAACGCTGGCAAATCGATACCTTCACACATGACAGAACGCCAGCGGACGACAGGACGCAGGGCGAGCGAGGCAGGGATGAACAGAGAGAGAGAGGGCGAGGGAGGAGGAGGGTAAAAAAATAACAAGCTGACAACAAGGAGGCCCTTATTTCCACAAGCTGAGATGGATGGATAGTAGGGGGACGAGTGTGTGTGTGTGTGTGTGTGTGTGTGTGTGTGTGTGTGTGCGTTTCTATCTTTTTATCCTCCATCCTTTTTCCCCTCTCTCTTTCTTTTCAGTCTATTACTTTTTTATTTTTTCTATTTGTTTCCCCCGTGTCGCCTTCTTCCTCTCCATCTTTTTTCCTCTTCCTTCCTCTTCCCTCCATCTCTTACATTATCTTCCTCCTCTTCATCACTGTTTTTGCCCTGCTTGACAATTGTTACTCCTCACATGTTTCACCGTGTCATCACCAGGTCAAAGGATTTAGGAAGTCAGTAAGTGAATGAACAAATGGGGAAATAAAGAATTCACATGTTCTCTGATCTCTCTTACATTCTGCTTGTGTAGTCTGACTGCAGAGTGGTTGAATATGGTAGGACAGTCATTTATGTCATGTATTTATGTCAGTGAGCCAGAGTTGATCACATCAGTTAATTTCATCACAAATTCATTACATCACCATGAATTTTCAGTCCCACTGGTTTGAATAAACCTTGAGTGCAGCAGATTACAGTTTAGTGTCTGCTCACTTGTGTTGTAACACTGGGAGACCAAAATTGAAGCAGGAAATCATGAACCAAAGCTGGGCCGGTGTTGGTTAAAACCTGGATCAAACTACAAGAGTTTACCACAACTGGGTCTTAAACTGTGGTTTTAACAAATGCTTGGCTCAGATTATCTGCTCTAGCTTTTACAGATCCAGTCTTAAACTTCCCGAACTACTGGCAAACACATCAAGACTACATATAGAAATGTGTACGTGTGTGTGTGTGTGGCTAAAGTTAGCAAGCATGTTACTTTTGATAGAATGAAAGTGATGCTTAAATTCTTACTTCCAGTTCTCCCTGAGGAACAGACAACCCGTGGTGATCACACCTCCACGAACGCCCGTTAGTCCAGACTCTGCGACCTTCTGCTTGTTCCCACAGCAAAGCATCACAGCAGTTAGTTGTTGTACCTCGCCAGTCTCCATGACATAACACGATATCACATGAGGTGGTACAGTTAGTGCTTGTTTAAAATCTTGTAGTATGTGCATGTGTGCAATTAGAGAAAAGCAAACCTTCTTGAGTTGGTGATGCAGCCAGGTTTTAAAATCAATTTTTAGGTTTATTAACTCCTTAAGTCTGAGCCAGGACTTAACTGCTCAGTCTGTATGAAAGCACGCACCTGACTAACATATTAACCCTTTGTTCAAGTCAAATGTCTCACAGCTTATCATGGATGAACTGAACCAGTTGTTCATGTGTAAACTTAAACTGTAAACTGAAACATGTGCGGAGGCGAGGCAGGCACAGAGACGCAAAGGAGGGAAAGACAGAAGCTATGGTGATATAGAAAAGTAGTGAAGGCAGGGGGAAAGAAACAGGGAAAAAGGGGGGAGAGGAAAAGGGAAAGAGAAAGGGAAAGACGCTCCAAATGAGAATGAAAAAGCAAATTGAGAAAGGAGAAGCTAAGAGAGATGAAGAGACGGAGAGATGCAAAAGAGAAAAAGAGAAAGAGAGAGAGAGAGCTGATTAACCCTTTCTCCAGCCGTTTGACAAATGAACAAAATCAACTGGAGCCACACTGCATCTATCACTGCTGATACACACACACACACACACACACATGCACACGCATACACACACTCACAGGGGGGGCCCAGAAATAACTAGTTTCTGCTAATAAACCCAACTAGCATGCCAGGACACATTACTCTGTCATAGGCCACACACACACACATCCATCTTCTGCAGAGAGAGAGAGAGCAAGAGGAGGGGGCGGGCAATCGAGCTTCACTACACAGGCAGGAGTGATGGGGACATTTGTTAGGGATGCGGTCCATTCAATAGCAGTCATAGACCACCACCGTCACTTTAAAGCCTCATCCATCTCAACTGCTCCGCCTTAATTTTTCAAAAAAAAAAAAAAAAAGCCTTTGTGAGGAAATATGACTTCCTGTTTTTATCGTTTCATCATTTGTAAAAAGGCTCTCCAGCAGCCGGCTGACTGGATGTTTCTCTGTATAAATCATAACAGCCACGAGGCGTCGATAACCCGCCACCGCCGCCGTCGAGTGGATCTGTACGGAGCGAGGAGGCCGATCACAGGTCAGGACTGGATCTGAGGAACAAATCCATCCTGCTTGTTAGCTGAAGGCAACTTCACTGCTGCGGCGATTCCCCAAATTTATGTCCAATGTTCAGACCTGGAACGGTTCATACATCTGAATCAGTGTCAAAGATTATGTGTACGATCACGTATGAGCTACATTTACAGCACATGTTGATGTAATAATAATGAAGAAGTATTCAGATGCTTCACTTAAGTTTAAACCACATTTTATGAGTACTTCACCATCTATTAACATTGGTGCAGAATGTATTAATACTTTATAAAAGGGCTGCAGCTTATCATTACTTTCATTATGGAATAACCTGTCAATTATTTATTTTTGCATTGATCTAATTCATTGTCTAGGCTTAAATCCTCATAAAACTGTGGAATAAGCTCCAAACATATTCTGAGATATCTTCATTTCTCCATCCACTTGTCCAAAACCAAAAGATACTTAATTACACTGGGGAACAATTTGAAAAAAATTTTCTGTTGAGTTAGATTTTTATGCTGATTAAAACTAAAATTGGCATGCTGATTCCAAAATTGCAGTCAGTTTTTTTCTAGCACGTCAAGTTTTTTCTCCACAGCTTACCCTCCAGATAAGCAAAATTCCACTGATTACACTGGGGAGCACAATTTTTGTTGAGTTAGTTTTGTTGAGGTCTGACAGCTGTTTTTAACTAATTTTTGGGTGCGGAATCCAAAACTGATCTCAGTTTTTCTCTATCACACCAAGTTTTTGAACTATAGGACTATAGAACTATATCCTACTGTAATTATAATTACAGTAGCCATATCCTTTGTAAAGGTTGGTCTGACCCCAACAATCACTTCTAAGTAAAAAGGAGTACAGAGCTGCAGCGTCTCTGAGGTTCACAGGGTTTTGTTGGTTTTTCTGTTTGGGTTTGTGGAACGAGCTCTCAGACACATCCATCACTGCTCACAGTCACAGCACGACTAACGCTAGCAATCTGCGCCTAACAGGCAACCACACCACAAGGTCAATTAGCTTGACCCGGCTAATTACGCAGCCGGTCACCTGACACACACTCACACACACCTACACGCGTACACTTGAACATGTAGTAACAAACAATCCACACAAGCTCAGACTATTTAACCAGCACAAAGACATGCATGCATGTTGGCACACACACACACACACACACACTCAGGTCCATTAGCAGTGTGTGTGTTGGACCAAATGAAGACCAATGGCCAGGCAGCTTTAATCTCCAGCTTCTAATGAGGAAACAGAGGAAATAAAACAAGACTAAATGATGATACAACCCTCCTTCAAGTGTGTGTGTGTGTGTGTGTGTATTATCTTCAGGAAAAACACTCTCCAATGATGCTGACTTTCAGTTTTGTGTCTCTTACAGAGCCCAGCCTGTATCAAGGGGAAGATTTTCTTGGTAATTTGTGCAAAAAAAAAACCCCCAAAAGCAGAAAATGCTTCACAAAATAAATACAGACAGATTTAAATTCGGTCTTGTGAAGAATAAAACTCAAAGCAACAGTTTCCATTGCTTCTAAGCGTGATTCAAGGAAAGCCTGATCCAAGGACCTAGGAGCCAAGGATCAAATCGACCATGTAGAGCTCAATAAATCATCACAAGAACCTTGAACTGGATTCTGAATCTAATTTTGATGGAGAGAAATCAAAGCTCTATGGTAGATCTACTATTGTAGGTCAGTGGGGAGTTATAATAGCTGATATGGTGCAACATAAGAGCATGAATTATTGTTTTCAGCTAAATTAGAGATATAATAGGCTCAAATATAACCCATATAGAGAATATGATATAACAGGAGTAATCATAATGTGTGGGCCCCTGGCGACCACCCCTCTACATTGTTTGTGTGCTAGTTTAAAGTGCATAAAAACTGAGTTTTGATCATTTAAAACACCAGATGAAAAGCTCCAGAATAGCCTTTAAGAGACTATTTTTGTCATTTACTGTATCTGAGGTGAAGAGTGAACATTTAACCAAAAAGTGAAGACGTACATGTAGTTAGCAGGCTGGAACATTATTATAATATGTATATAATATGAATAATTCTAATAAGACTGATTACAGTGTCTGTGAGGAACGAGGGACCTGAACCTTGAAATGAACCTAAATAACAGGGCATGCAGCACATACGTACTCCATATCTACATGAATGATCTCTTCATCTTCTGGTTAAGGTGTTCAGCCATCTGAGCACTGATGCATTTGTTGTTTTTTACTAATATGAAACATGTGAAACATATGAAAAAAAACTATAAAAAACAACATTAAGTCCCTGTAATGCAAAGTAAGATATAGCTGGCTGAGTAAAACCCCAATAATATAATACATGTTGATCCCAAATATTAACAAGACCATTTTTCAACTTCTTAAACACACACACACACACACACACGCACACACACACACACACACACACAGTTCCCAGAAAGTGAAGGGAATCCAGAGAAAGAGGAAAGGAATTATTTTTCTTTATTAAGTGAGCTGCTTTCCTTCGGGACGACAAACACAACACACATTAATCTAACCTGCTACTGCTGCATCGGGGTGTGTGTGTGTGTGTGTAAGAGACGGTAAGTCTCAGGAGTTTCAGCTGCTGTAGAAACACTGTATTGGCTCTCTGCTCAGCCCAAAGACTAATTACTCAGAGTGACGTGGCTGCAAGCATGTACACGCATACACACACACCTCACCCTGTCAACAGGTGTGTCAGACGGAGGTGTGGGAACATTACAGCAGAGAAAAGTAGGCAGGAATTAATTAGGGGGAGTTACAAGAGTGTGTGTTTGTGTATGTGTGTGTCAGTACAAATGTATGGTAGCATGTAATTCTAAGCATGTAAATGGAGTGTTTGTGTTTTTTTTGTGCAACCAACATGGAAATGCTACAGATATCTTCCTGTCTGTGACGGCAGTGAGACGCTCAGTGACCAGAACGTTTGAGTATGTTGACACCAACATACTTAACATGTTAATGTTCATTTTAATATCTATAAAGAGAGACATGTTACTTGACAAGTTTAAGTTTTAATACCTTCTTTGACATGTATCACGGTTGACATGGCTTATTCACTAAGATTATAAAGAAGACTAAATAATGACACCTCAGGTATTTCTCTTAAATGTTATGATTAGTGTCAGTAAAGCGAATGCTTCGGCAACAAAGATGTGCTAGTCAGAAAAATAACAAGACATTCAGTTGAGTGACACCACACTGTCTGTACTGATGTGCTGTATTTGCTTATGTGATGGCTGCAACTCCCTGTATGTTAGACTCAGGCCTTACAATACAACTGGATCAAGTTCAAATTAATTGTTACTTGGAATTTGTTCAAAGTTGACAGCCTGAATGAAAAACTAATATTATGATCCTGAACTGCAGTGATGCACGTGATCATCAGAGCTGTGCAGAGCGATGACGGTGATTTTGCCAAACTAGTTTTCGCCAGTCATGCACCAAACAATGTTGCCGTAGAGACTAGACTGAGCCCTTAAAAGGTTTTGTGCTGCATAAATAGTAACTTTACAGCAGACCGACGGTATTTCACATCTGTTTGTTGAGTGCGTGTGTGTGTGAAAAGTGATGTCATCAGGTCCTGGAGTACACCTGTACATCACAGCAGCAAGTTGAAAAGTCACCACTTGGAAGTCAGGTGTTCGACAAACTTTCACATCATTATTTTACTTTGTGGCAGACGGTTCAAATGCAGTCCCCAGAAACACGATACTGTGACTGCTTCGGGAAAGCTGCTACACAAATATAGTCATCTATTTTATTTGTGCTCTTATTATTGTGCGAGTACGTTGTCGTGTCTGTGTGTTTGGCCTTGTTTCAGCAGTGTGCGTGTAATTGTGTGTGCACTGTTGTATGTGTTGAACAAAGAGCTGTTGGCTTCAGTGACCTCGAATATCAATACTGGCCGAACATGTGGTTACTGCTGCCGGTCAATACACACACACACACACACACTTACTCTTCTTGTTACATCTGTTCATTCAGCGTATGTTGCAGAGAGTTGAGCCAATCTTTCTATTTCTTTTTCTACTCTTCATCCATTTCTTCTTTTTCTACCTTCATCTGGTGTTATTGCTTCCTTACCTCCTTTCTGTTCACGTCCTTTCTTTTTTCTTGCTGTGCCCTTTCCTTTTCCCCTCCTTTTAACATTTCTCTCCTTCATTTTCCTTCTTTAGTTGCTGCAAACTGAAATACTCTGGTTCTGAAAGACTAACATGCACCCCGTGTGTGTCCTATATTACAATGCCCTGGGCTGCAAAAGAGAGGAAGAGAAAAAAGAAAAAAAATACTTTTAAAAGTAGAAAGAGAGAGAGAAGAAAACACGAGTCGGCTGAGGGAAGGAAAGTAAAAGGGGAAAGAGAGAGAAAGGTGAAATGAACAAAAGGAAAGAACAGAATAAGAAAATGAATAAGTGCAGATAAAGTGGAAAGAACAACACACACACACACACACTGCAGCTGGCCGAAACCGGGTGAAACTGTGATGGATTTCAGTTATTAGCCAATCAGAAAGATGGATGGCACCGCGCTCCGTCCAATCAACATCATCATCTAGATCCAGTTAGCAGATAGCGCCTCGCTGCTAATCAACTTATTAAAGTTCCTGATAATATCGCAGCAGAATAATCTCACACACACACACACACACCCACACACACACACTCACACACATGGACTGAGGAGTCGGGAGTCGATAAAATCACTTGAGGCGAGGCCAAGCGCAGAGGTAAGTAGTGACGCTGGAGGTCATTAATATTATTTAACACCTGCAGGCACAAACACTAATGAAGAAGAAAAACTGGACCGCCCGCTTCCTGCTGCCTTGTCCTCCAGCTGGAGGGAGTGAGAGAGAGCGAGGGAGAGAGTGTGTGTTTAAGTGTGTGTGTTTCAGATTTTTTACTGTACACATCTCCAATTCTGTTTCTGTGTTTGCTGTGGATTTCTTCCCAGTTTGGACATTTTACAGCTGCAGATAGTAAAGTTCATTCCAAGTAGCTTCAGCGGAAAATTCTGTGTATTATATTTATTTTTAATTTTAGTTTCTTGCTGCCAGTTTCATCACCGTTAAGAAAAGATATCCAACCCTGCCACCTCTCAGAGTCTCTGAAAGGTTGGACCAATGATAAAACAGAGGTCCTGAGGAAATGTGTGAAGATGATTCAGGTTCTTTTACAGATCGATGTTCACCATCTTTGTCTGGCATGTTAGCATTTCCTAATTAGCAGAAAGCACAAAGTATAGCTGAGGCTGACTGGGAGAGCATCAGTTTTGTTGGTATTTAGTAATAAATAAATTACTGGACAAAATAAACTTTTAACTTGACATCGCTGGATCAAAATAATAGTCACAGGATCAACAGAGTCAGTGGGATTGATCCTCTGGAGACCATGAATGTCTGGACCATCTTTCAACCCACTGACAGACCATCCTGAGAGCCATGTTGCTATGGCTAATTAGTGCCATTATTATTAACTGACTTATTCCATAATTTCCATGGAGAATAATTTTTTCTCTGTATGTGTATCAGTGATTAGTTTAAGAGGAGATTTTAGTCTATGTTAAGTTTCAGAGGAAGGTTTTTGTGTTCACTTTGTTCAACAGACTTATAACATGATCTATAATCAAATTTTCAAAAACTACTTATGTCATTGAAGAGTCCACATTTAAATAATATCAATGTTTGTCATTGCTGTTTGTTACAGTGGGGAATTTTGCATCTGGTGGTCACAGATGGATCATTTATGTCCTTGAGTCATAAAATGGATCATCTTCATACTCCTGAGTTAGATGGAGATTTAGTGTTGTAGAGTTTTACGGGAATAACCATTTCGGAGCAGTTTAATCATTAGCCATTTGAAACTAAGTGTACCTTCGACAGCAGTTGTTTCACTGGAGGGATCAGAGGTCAGAGGTTGGCCGGGACCCTCATTTCAGTCGACAGCGATGGATAGAAGAGACAATGCAGGGATCGAACCTGTGATCTTCCAGCTATGGAACCACCTGAAGCACAGAAACCAGTTCTTATTTTCTTGATTAAAAACTTCCTGTTTTAAACTTTAAGTAAAAAATTGAATTCCCCTTACACTGTCAATGATGTGCAACCTGAACAGATCAGCTGCAGCTGAAGGTAAACAGGAAAAAGGAAAAAACAGCTTTTCTGCTCATTAAAGCAACTCCTAATTGAGTATCAATTCCAGTTCAATGTGCTCCTGTCTGCTGTTTTTTCTGCTGGACATCCCAGCTGCAGGATGGGACTTCTGATCTGCGTAAGTGTTTTTCAAAGTCGGGATCGAACCCTGAAAGTCCACTGCAGGGGGGAAGAGAAGTCTTGGTCCAGGTGCCTTGCACCGTGATTCTGATTCATCTGAGAGTGTAAAAAAACACACATCAACAAAATTTGAGCACCATGTGCTGAGTTCAGAACAAAAGAAGAAAGATAAGGTGTTTAAGACTAGGCTTTCAATTTTTCAAAAAAAGTCATATATTAATCACAAACAACTCAATAGTACAATAGCAATCAAGTAACATTTGTGTACACATATATAGTATAAATGTATACAGTAAATGTCTCTGTTCATCCTGATCATTTGAATCCAGCTGTGTCTGTTCTTTGAACGCCAGAGGAGGATTGATCAGTTTGAACCTGGGTTGATTTATTACTGATTACTGCACGTATCCGTCTTTACTGAGAGAGGAAACAACAATTATCCATCTCAGAGAACTGCAAAACTGGCAACAACAGTTCTTGCCATTCAGCTCAGTTCTTCATTGAAACCACTCGTCAATGAGTATGATCTGTAAATACTATTATCTAATAGTTTTCAGTCATTTCATTACTTAGGCATTTAAAAGAGCAAATATACAATTTGCTTTCAGACCCTGTGGTCCAAATAGATATGGGAGCAGATTGAGCAGCTCATTAAGTACAATGCTATCTTTATCTCAACATAAAGAGGGCTAAACTGGAAAGAACACAGGTGGAGGTCCAGCAGCTCCTGACTTTACCTCTGCACAGGAGTTGCTCACAAAACTAGCCAGTGTTGGAGGACAGACAGCACTCCACAGTTTACTAATCACTCTACAGCAACGTCTTTTAACTGTAAGTTGACCAAGTTGAGTTTGGAGTTGGAGTTTGGAGTTTCCTGAGGAAAGAAGCTGCAATGGATACTTCTGTATTGCTTGCCAGATAGCATCAGCGTGAGCCGACTGTGGCTATGGTCTGTTATAGCATCTAGTTTTTTTTTATATATATATACTATATTATATATATATATATATAATAAGCTAATATGCAATTGGTGCGGGGTTTAATTCATAGATGTATTAAGGTGAACTGGAAACAGCATCTGAAGTAGGGCATGAAGCCAAAAAAGCCAAAAACGGTCTACAGAGAATGCTTATCAGAAACTTAAACCGCTAGGTGGGCTAACATCCGGTTAAGCGCCCCTTACTAACTTGAAAAATGATTTAGTCATGCAGCTCCTCTAGACATTCCCAGTGTTACTATATTGGATAGTGAAAATCTATTAGTTACTATCTGCTGCTATGTCCGAACTTCCTCACAGCGAGTCATCTCATGTTATCCTTTACCAGTCTTCAGTCTGTATGAACAGGGGCACACACAGGCCTACACTCACACACAGACAGCATGTGGTCCAGCTTAGGATGGAGGTTGCTGGGGTTTGATCTGGATTGGCGTTTTGGATAAAAAGGTTACGAGTGACGGCTGTGTTGCTGCTCAGCAGGCTGACACTGACAGCCATCACAATGGGAAAATGACTGTCACATTACTGTCACATACCTAAACCTGCCTCTGTGTGTGTGTGTTTGTGTGTGTGTGTGTGTGTCAGGCAGTGACGTGGGGGGTCAGGGTCCTGGTGTGACCCCGGCGTTGGATCGATAGCCAGGCCATCAGAGTTGACAGATGGCAAACCTGAGCCTGGCTCCAACAGAGAATTTCTACCACATCCTGCCACTGACAGACAGCGAACGCACTGTGACGCCCCACCACCTCCAGCAGTGTACCTGCCAGACCAGCCATCAGAAACAAGAGGTGACCAGAAAGTCACTGGTGACTAAGATTTATCCTGATTTCAGATCAGCTGGGAGGTGAAACCTTACAACCTGCTGTGAAATCTCACTCATTTACCAGTCAGAGTAGTTTTACGGCACCGAGCTCTGAGAAATCTGATCACCAAGAACAGAACCTGAACAGAATTAGCAATCATATGACATTTCAATGTAGTGTTTCAGGAGATGATACACTAAATTAAAACTGACATAAATATTTAATAAACCTTGCATTATAGTTATAGCTGAATGTCAGTGCTAAGAGGCTAAGCTAGCTGGGCTGAAGCTAAGCCATCAGCTGCCAGTTATCCATCCTTTCTGAGTGTGAATTAGTTTTTCAGTTTGAGCCGGAGCTTCTTCAACAGACAACTAAAGACAAATACGAGCAAAACCAACCCTTCACACTGAGATATACAGCCTCTGACCAACACGCACACACACACACACACACACACACACACAGAGGATGGAGTGTGCTGTGGTTGATATGTGAGGCTCATTAACACCATTGTCTCTATAAGGAATGGTGGACACAACAACAACAACAGCAATAACGACAGCTACATCCATCCTGTGTGAGGATTTACACGCTCTCTGTTAGGACCTCGGCCTTATTTTTAACTTTTGGCCAGCTGCACAGTCTGCCAGCAGTTTAGCCTCCTTAACAAATGCTACATTTTTTTGTTGTTGTTATCTACTGGAAACACATTCCTGTCAGCGTTGTTTATGCATCGACTTCATTCTCGTATGAAAGCACACTGCAAAAACTTTGAGATGTCACATGAGTTCGTTTGTATCGTCACAAACTCTGACTCTGATCTTTTATTTGCAAGAATTTAAAGTTTTAATAATGAGAAAACTGTCAGAGTGTAGGTAAAGTGTAAAGGGAACTAAGTGCATTTACTTAAGTATTATGCTGCAATTGTGTAATATACATGATTCTGAAACTGACCATTCCATATAAAGAGTTGGTACATGGTACAACAACAAGGGACTTGAGCACTCTGTGGAAAAAAGTGATTGATTTTGTTGATGAAAGCTACAGTGATGTTCATTTTTAATAGATATACTCCATATTAAATAATTCTCTAGAAAGAGAAAGGCCTGTTGAGGATCGGTTCTAAATCCCACACGCGTGTTTCTTTAAAAAAATAAAAAATAAAATATCCTGAAGAAAAAACTGATTTAGCTGACTTTGTGAGGAAATTGATTAAATAACATGACAATGACATTAAAAATAACTATATTGAAAAGGCTAATGTTCTCACTAATGGTCTCACTGGCTTATGTACTGTGTACATTATATGGGGGCATCATTGCTACACTGAAAACCACTTGTAGTACATTTTGATGTTATTATTTTAGTACTTTTACTTGAATGGATTTCACTTGTAACATTCTACACTGTAATATTACTACTTTTCAGTAAAAAAAACTGAATACTTATTTAACCATTGCAACATTGTGACAAAGTGATCTAATTCTCTTTTATTTCCTGTTTGGTTTGAGGCTCTGGGAGATGTGAGCGTAGATGTTATTTTTGTTCTTCAGTTAATATCTGGAAACATGGGGACATCACTAAAGAGAACTCTTATCTAAACCACTTTAGTTGGAGGTCAAACTGAAAGCGAGCACTGCAGTTGGTAATAACCCTCCGAGATAATCCTGTGGCTGCACACAGCAGTAAGTACAGTAGGTTAAAGCGAAAGCAGGAAGCGTGTCTGCAAACTGTTGGTTAGTTTACAACCTGTCACATCGTGTGACTGCTTTTTAGTGATGTCACCGCGTTACCAAAACTCAGCTACTGACCCGGTATAATATGATTGGAAATTGTTGCCGAAAATAATGAACAAAACTATTTTGTCAGACATTCAGATGTAATAACAGAAAAGTTTCATGTTGTTTTACTGAGAAAACATTAATTAGCGCCAAGTTTTAAATTCCTTTTGAAAGTGTCAACACCGGCTCAACAACACAAGCTGAAGAGACAAGAGACAGGAAAGGTGACTGGATCATTAGTGTCAGAGTTAAGCCAATCAGAGTTAGCTCAGTAACAAACATTTTCAGATCAGCCCCGATACAGACATCTCCATCCTCAGCCTCTTTTCTAAAATAACATATTATGTTGTTTACTTTGAAAGGACATGTTGAAATTTACATGTTAGACGTGTGTTTAGGCCAGACAGCATAAAACATGAGGTTACATTAATTAAAATGTGTGATATTTTAATATATTTATCATTTATATTTAATCAACTCTGTGACAGTTTTTGAGTACACAGAGACAATACTACGAATCAGAATTTGAGCCAGCAGCCTCAACGGGACATCGTGTTAAATGCAAATAAGAGACTGAAGCACTGCGCGGCTCCTGCATTGATATAATCAAACAACCAAATATCCTCGATTAGTTAAATCACTGACTTAAAAAACACACAATCAAAGTCCATGAAACAGCCAGTGATTTACAGAAGAGACAGTAATGGTTATTCAATACATCGACCCGCAGTAGTATCCAAACATCAAACCAACCATCAGATCCTCCTATCTTGAGACTCAGAGCAGTGTGTGCCGGGTGTCTCCCACAGGCTCGAGACCGGTCTAATGATAACCCTCAACACGCTCCACTGAGAGGTCAGAGGCCAAAGGTCAACTTCACAAACAGGGACTGGAGTGTGTGTGTGTGTGTGTGTGTGTGTGTCCGTGTGGTGGAGGGGAAGAAGGGATGAAGAGGAAATATAAAAAAACTAAAAAGGGTTTGTAGTTCTGTAAAACTGCTCAAACTGAGCAGCACCTGCAGGAGCCTCATCCCTTCTGTAGAAAAATCCAAACTGCGTTGTCTTTCTGAACACAGAAAACAAATTCTTGAAATAAAAAATGCTTTTCATTGTTCTCGTTTCTCATTTTGCTGAGAATGAACAGTGCACTCTTACTGTGACAGAGGTATTGGTTACTGCACATACTAAAACACGTGTGTCTCAGCTAATTGTACTACGAGATGGACCATGAACTGTGGTCTCACTGGTTTACAGTCCATCTTCAAGCTGGGAGTCAGGGTCTTCGGACGGGAATGCTGATGGTGGAATCAGTGATTTCCAGTGGAAATAAGAAAAACAACAGGTGACATCATATTTTTAGCCAAACACTGAGCTATATTGTTTTTGAGTGTACTAACACTCTGAAGACGTGATGACAAGAAACTTTATCACTAACACTCAAACACATTTATGGTAATTATGGGTACCAACATTATCTATTTGTTCTGAAATGAGCCTGAAGCCATTGTGGCTCTGTGAGGCTTTAATTTCTTAATAATCACATCAGCATGTTAACATGTTGGCAGGTTTGTATCTAATTCTAAGTGTAATGTTTACCATCTTTACTTTTGCTTAGATTTTTTTATTACTATGTGAAAAGTGAAATTTGATATTTGAAAAAAAAAAAAAAAAGGTGCTTTTAAGGGTAAATATGACCTAAAATGGAAATAAGTTGAAAGGGTTAATTACATTTGAATGTTTTATAATGCATTTAGTATATAATTATAGTTATTTACTGCTTAACAAAGGTTTGGCCAAATTAAAGAAAGCCAAAAATCTTTCAGACTTTCTTTTGAAATCTTGACGCTTCATGACTCTTAAAACATCTTTCCTTTCGCACACAAATTACCCCTTTCTCCTCGCTCTCTCTCTTCAACTCCCTCGTCTCCCACCCTCATAAAAAAATACTTCCTCCATCTCCTCCATCTTGCCTCCCTCCCAGACTTTGCCGGCTCTAAAAATAATTCTGGGTTTCTGGCCTCCCCCACTGCTCCTCCTCCATCCTTAACCTCGTCCTGGTCTGCAGCTGATCTTCCTCGGCCGGACCCTCAGGTACTGGGCTAACCGGACGCTGAGGCTGAGGCATGCATCACTGTCAGGCTAAATGTAGAATCAGCATTTCTGAGCCCGCCAAACCCCGGCCGGGCCTAACCCTTACCTGGTCAGTCCAGAGGAGGCGCCTCGGCCCCTGAAGGCTCCGCACCGCCCCAGTATTGATTTCTTTCTTTTACGGCAGAAACAAAGAGACTTTCTCTGTTACATGATATATCATAATCACGTCATTTGTAGCTTTGAGTCCGCAGATGTACGGGAAGCAGGCCAGAGAAAGAAGAAGAGAGACCTAGATAAAGAGGTCTTGCTTGTCTTGAGGTAAAAAAAAAAATAATTGCAGTGTCTGAGTTTCTGCTCCATTTCTCTGAGAGTAAATTATAGTGTTGTTGAGTTTTAAATCAAGTTTCTTTCTCACCTTCTGTTAAATGTTAAACAACAAAACTCGAAAATCATGTGCCCATAACATATTAAGCGCTTTTGGGATTCCATAATGACGTATGTGTATAATAATATGGGACATTTGATGGGTCAACAAAACATTGGACTTGCCTCTCTGTCCTCTAAGCTGGTTTCTTCTAAACATAACATTAAATTGTCACCTAAAACTAAGTCATCCCAGTGCCTAAACCTAACCAAACAGTGTTGACACATCCTAAAACATGTATTTTTCAAACAGCAAATGTGTAACTATTTGGGGAGGTGATCAGAAGATATTCAGATGTGTTGCTCTGGTATGCGGTCACATCTTTCCATCAATTTGGACGACTTCTTCTACGTGTATTTTAGGAAAGGGACTGGGAACAGGACCCAGATTTTTGTGCCACACTCCTGGGTGACGTTATCGGTCTAATCCTGGGCCCCGTTTGTAAAGAGCAAAACGTCGAGCAGCTGCTTTTTTTTTTTTTTTAAACTGCAGATAAGTTTGTGACTCCTCTGGGCTCTGGGATACGTCTTTTTGAGACATGACCTCAGTTTGCATTTTGTAAATTTGATGAAATGTCCCTCAGCTTCTGAGAGTGTTAGAGGCTTCAGCAAGTCATCTTTAACATAACAAAAAAAGATTCTGTAAAATGAAAATATTGTGGGTTCTGTTTGGATTTTATGACAGTGTTGTTTGAATGTTTAGGTGCAGGTTACTTTAACCTCTACCACTTGTTTCTGGTGTTGGATGATTTAGACTCCACTAACACTGAAAATTAATATAAACAAGGATTCTGTGGTCAGTCCAGCCACTGGTGGTAAAGATAAAACATGAGAACAATTTTATGTCGGGGTTTTGGTTTTTTTTTTTTTTGGTTAGTTGGAAACCAAGTTGTTTTAATGCATAGCGCAAATACATGACTGCATGCCAGGAAACACACACACACACACACAGAGCTGAGTATGGGATGTCTTTTGGCCGGCGTGTCATGCTCAGGAATATGATGGATGGTTTCCAAACAAAAACCGAGTTTGAGGAGCGAGCAGTGGAGAGGCTACGAGCAGATGATGGATGGATCGGTCAGCCGCATCGCCTCGCTGCAGCACACAGCGGTCACAACACAACACATCATACCACCCAAAAAATGAGGAAAAAAAATCAAGAGTTTTGGCAGGAAGCACCTCGACACACATACACACACACGCACACACACACACACACACTGAGACGACAAAATGACCTCACATGGACTTTTTTAAATACACAAACTCTGAGCCCTATACGTGGTGTGTTTACTGTACAGCAGCAAGCGTGAAAATTTAATTTCCGTTCAGGGCAGAGAAACCAAAAACCACCCCCAAAAAGCATTAAAGCTGAGCTTTAACATCAGTGTTTACAGTAAAATACATGAAATCCTGAGGGGGTCAGACCTCTCACTGGTCTGCAAACTGAGGTTTAATGGAGGCTGAGGGGTTTTTACTGCCACCACAGTGCAGCCTGGGAGACATGGAGAGGATTTGAGTTCTAAGAAAACATTCATCTTAGCTGACGGTTCAGTCATTTTTGAGCTAGTTTCAATCCTCAGTTAGAAATTATATTAATTTAAGCATGAAAGTTAATTATAGATATTGAGTTTGACAAAATATTCTTAAATCAGAGTCCTTTTACCAGCTTTTGTCATGACAACTGTGTAAACTAAACGATGGTCAGGAGATGTGGTTAAAAGCTCCAGGCATGTACAGTCATGGTACAGATCATGGTACAAAAATGCAAATAACAGACCCTTAAATCTAATTACTCTCAGGTAATCAAACTACTGTGCTGTATCAATAAAATTACAACCTTACTGATAACTAAATTGTCATAAATGTCTTTTTTTTGTGTATCAGAAACAGAACCTGAATCTGACAGTTCATAAATCCGACTGTTGTAATGATATGATCCTTCATTGAAACCCTTCTGTTCTCTCCTCTCATGCACACAGAGGTCAGAGGTCTCATGGTCACGGCTTCAGCTTTTGGTGTTTTCTCATCAATAAGGCTGCAGGTTCTTCCGAATAATGTCACTCAGAGCTGTTTGTAGAATTAATTAAGTTATTTTTTTGACATTTAATACCTGTCGCCATCAGCAACAGGAATATGCGTGCTGCAGCTGGTGTCTGCATGTGACTGTTGCACAGCAGGTACCGCCATTGATGCATAAAATCAGTTAAGAGACCAGGATCTGGCTGTAATTGAGCTTTTTGACACTTTTATAAGTGTAATCCAAGCTGAGACCAAATTGTCCTAAAAAGGCCACCATACAATGGGTAAACTCTTTTGAATGACCTTACTTTCGTCATCAACATCAATCTAGTGGTGAAGCTCTAAGAAGAAAACACTTGCATCGCTATTTTTATCTGTCCAACAATTTAGTATATGGGTTTAACTTGGTGGAACCAATATTATATTCAACTGATGTCATAAAAAATGTCTCTCTGTTTTGAGGTAAACAGGATTGTGAAAAACATTAAGAGTCTTTGAATTTTATGCCAAAGTGAGCGCGTGCACAGAAATGTCATTAGCAACAGAGCCTGAGGCCAGCTGAACTCTGGGTAATTCCTGTCACAGAGCATCGGGGGGAAAACACATTTGGTTGTTGAACAGAGCGACTCCGACTCACTTCATATAATCAATACGAGCAGATCCCAGAGCCCTGCTCCCTCAGAGGCTCCAGCATTTACATTTTGATTCAGGTCCCCCATGAGAAGGGGAGGAGGGAGTCATCAGAAAAAAGGTTAACTCTGCAGCCTTTTAACTCTCCTCCTCCTCCTCCAATCATGTCCTCCCTCCACAGTCCGCTTCTGGAGATGAAGGTGGGTTTGATCCTCCTTGCAACCCAGCGATGACTGCAGGAAGCGTATCGAGATGCCACGGAGCATCAGAGCCAGTTTGCCGCCGTCCTCTCCGACAAGTCCGAAGCACTTCTCCTGATCTACGGCTTGTTGATGGGTTGTCAATATATGGATCACCCCCCCTCCTCGCTCTAATTCAGTGAAAAAATCTAGTTTTCCATTAGTCTCTGCCCCGCCAACGTTACCCCGAGCTTCTCCACCTGTAATTATTAAAGGCAGATTCCCTGAAAGCAATCAGCCTGCCGCCATTTGTATCTTTGAAATCTTAATAAGCCGAAGGCAGAGAGAGGAGGTAAGGGGAAGGAGGGGAGGGTAAGGGGATAGAGAAGTACTAAGAGGAGGCGAAATGTGAGAGAGAGGAAAGTGGAGAGAAGATGAGACAACGAGCAGAAAAGAGGAGAAAAACAAAAGCAGGATTTAGGGAAGGAGAGGAGACAAGGTGATGGCAGAGGAGAGAAGGAGGTGAAAAGAGAGAACAAAGGTAGAGGCAAAGAGGAGCGGATAACAGAAGGAGAATAGAGGACAGTGGAAGTGGGTGGGAGTAGGGGAGGTGAGGAGTAATGGAAGAGAGGGAAGTGAAACAGCCAAAGGGGGCAAAGAATGAGGAAAACGACAGGGAGGACTTGAGGAAGTAGAAGAAGCTGAAGGAGTTGATTAGAGAAGGTAGGAGGAGGTGAGGAGGTCAAAAGAGGGAAAAAGGGAGAGGAGAAAATGAGGAGTAATGAGAGGTGCTGATGTGAGAGGAGAGAAAGAAAGGGAAGATGACATGAGAAGGGGATAAGGGAAGAAAGAAAGAGAGCAAAGACAAGATGAGACAAAGGAAGACAAGAAAAGGAGGCAAAGAGATGAGAAAGGGGGCAAAACAGAAAGATGGAGTAGAGGTAAGAAGGAAGAGGTGGAGATGAAGAGGTTATAGAAAAAGCGCGGGAAGAAGAGAAAAGACAAGAAAAAAGAAATGTTACACGGAGATCAGGTGACAAGGAGATAATGGAGGAAGAGAGAAGGATGTAAAGACAGATGAAGGAAATGTCAATTGTAATGATAAGAAGAAATGAGGGAAGGAAAAAATGTCATTAGAGGAGAAAAAGCAGAGTAGAGATGTTATGTCATTAAAGACATCACAGTGATCTGAATTCAAACACGTCAGGGTCAAATTTCCAGGCAGCCTCAGCTTTTATGGTGGGCCATGTGGTGCTGGGGGTAACCACGCATCATATTCTGTTATTAGGTGTTTGCTGGTTCAACACATTGGCCAGAAGTGAAATCTTTACTCAACTATTCATTCTCTGTTGATTTTCTGGGTCTGGATCAATTTGTCATCAAACTAAGCAAAGTTACCCAGATTGTCTTGTCTCCAGCCATAGCCTCCCGTCTAGGTGGGTTATATAATCTCTCCAGTGTTTCTAGGTCTGTTCCTGAGATGTCCTCCCTCTGGACATCTCTAAGTCTACAGGGAGGCACCCAAATCAGATGCCCAAAGAACCTCAACTGGTTCCTTTTAAAAATGTGTTGAAACATTCAGTAAATCATCTGGTCATTGGAGAGCTCCTTGCTGTACATTCCTGAAGCCAAAATGGGACAGTCCAAGGTTTTAATGTACAAAGATCCAGATTCTCATCCAAGCTGCCTCTGACTTGAAACCTCCCTAGAGTGTACCAGAGGTCAGAAACTGATAAAACAAATAGAAGCACATCATCTGCAAACAGAGGAGATGCAGTCCACTGTATCAGACAGTTCAGTCTATTGCTGTACTTTCAGCCTCCTGCCCATGAAAAGGTACAGAAACAGTGACAGAGGGACAACCCTGGCAGAGCTGTCAAATATTGTTAATGTCCAGGTTGAAATAGAAAGGTAGAGTTATTGAAATCTAAGGGGATAAATCCTAATGACTTTAGTGACTTTTCCTTTAGATCATCAGGTCTTGGCTACGGGAGCAGGGTGGCATCTTTCTCAGGCTGGGTCAACAGTCTGAGAAAGCTTCACTGAACAACTTTAAAGTGGGTCAACGGGAGGAAAGTCCACTGGCAGGTACTCCTCCCGGGGAGTTTTGTTTCCAGGAGGAATTGGAGGAAGGTAGGAGGAGGAGTGAGAGGATGACTGGGACATTGGGACTTTGTTTCTTTGGCAAACGTTTCAGATAGTTTCTGGTTGCATTTTAAAGATTAAAAGACGGGTTAAGGTTTTACTGAATAATTACATTCAAGGGAGTTCCATCTAGTTTACACCAAGTCTGGGAAAAGATGAAATATTACTCAGCAATTGCAGCAACACGACTCCTCTATTTCATTTTTCTTTCCTTTCCTTTTCAGTGTCTCCGCGCAGTTTTCTTTTATGATTGCTTTTCCATGCTGAGCAATTAGATGAGCCTGAATTGACACCCAGAATTTTTCCACTGCAGCCTGGAAACTTCTCAACACAGACAAAAAGAAACCAGACAAAAGACGTTAAAAGGAGTCTGAAAAAGAAACAGACACAGAGAGAGAATGAATCTAAGGACAATATTATCTAATGACCTCTGGATTTGGTAAAAACTGTAAAATAGTTTGAGATTAGGACCTCAGATGACTTCTGCAGGCGTAACATTGGTCTGCAGGAAATATGTTTTAGTGTTACAAGGAATTAAGTCAAAAACAGCTCCACATCTTCTTCGAAAGGAGAGGGAAGTTTAAAAAGAAAAGTGCTGCTGGTGAAATATAAAGCTTGAGCTTAGTCTTGAAGCTCTTAAATGTCATGAAATCAAATACCCACTGAGAGTATCTGAGGCACGTTACAAAGTTTCCTACCAGGCTTATGAGGTCTTCTTTACTCCCTTTTTCCTCTTTTTACTTTTTCCTAATTTGTTGTTTCTCAGTTTTATCCTCCAGCAGACAGAGGTGAACTTTACAGAGAGCTGTTTCACAGTCTCATCATTCTGTCAGGATCGACTGACCAAACTTTCTAGAAAAGGTCTTTCACTTTCATTTTGTCTTTTGTCTCCGACTCTCTCTTTTCTCTGCAGAAATATCTGACAAAGTACAGTCAGCGTCAGCAGCAGCAGTACCAAATGAAAGCCAAACTCCCAAAAACCTTGATTCTTTTGCTGTGATCTGCCAAACCACGCTGCCAGACAAGAGCATCGATGTTGGACTACTCTGCAAAACCAGGGTTATGTTCAGTCCATTTCTGCCTTGTAACATAAATTTATTGCATTTATTCTCAAATATGAATGAAAATCATGACCAGCAGAACTGTCGAATAAGGCAAGACAAACATAGGATGGTAGGACGGTATACACTGTACCATGCAACGTCCACTGTCGGAGCTATCCTGAGTGTTTCTATACAGGGTCTGGAAGCCCACAAATGTCAAATTCAGGTAGGTTTTCATTTGGTGTGTGTGTGTGTGTGTGTGTGTGTGTGTATATATATATATATATAAAAAAGATAATATTTGTGACATACTAAAAAAAAACCATGCCACGAGTCTTAACCAGGTTTTGGTGACATTTCCTGTCGCACCTCTGTCCTCTGCTGTCTGTGTTGGTGTGTCCTTGTCTTGGTACACACACAGAGGCAGAGGCTTCATGGTGCATTCAAGTGCTACTCATTGAAATACACTGGCTACATTCATTATTGCTTTTTCCTTTTGCTACAGCATTTTACTAACTAGATGCTAGGATCACAACAATGTCCAATTCAGGTTTACTTTAAACATTTTAAAAAGCACTCCTTCACCGGCGAATTCGACTGTATTCTTGTACAACTTTCAACTCAGCTCTGTGATCATTTTCAAAGAGGTTTTACGGCACCATTTTTAATAATCTAATACTGCAGTCATATCCAATATGGGTTTTTTCATTGAAACATATCATCCATCCTGGACAGTCACCTACCAGAGAACTTAGTCCTTTTTTTCCCCGACTCTGCTGCTTCTCCATCTAGAAAGAGATGAACTTTACCAAGTGTCCTTTCACATCCTCATCTTGTCAAGACGAAGAGAGAAAACTTTGATGGAAAAGGTCTCTCTTCCTCTCTGTTGGCCTTCTGAGAAACGAGGCCTTCACCCCGTTTATTGCTGAGTTGCGGCGTTTTCGAGCGCCGGGTTCTGACAGGAAAAGTGTCAGGCCAGTTTCTGACGTAAATTTGCATCCCTCAATGACGGGTGACAGCGCCGAAAGGCCAGGAGAAAACCGGCCCATCGATCGGCTCGTGGAAACTATTCAAAGAAACAGATGAGCTGAAGGAGCAGAGAGGTTCTCATACCTCCCCTCCACCCCTCTATTCCTGCAAACCGCCACTTGCTTTAAAGAACAGAACTTCATTAAATTGTGCCACTCGGTGTTTGTATCACAGTCTGAGGGGGGTGTGGGTGGGAAGGCTGCTGTTGGTGATGTGTGTGTGTGTGTGTGTGTGTGTGTGTGCAGGTTTTTCTTTTTGATAGTTTTGTATTTCCTCTCTGATCACTGTGGAATTTTAGCAATGTGTTCCTACAAATATGATAGCGCTGATCCTTTAATTCATCTGTCAGGTGGGAATAAAGGGGCCCTCTGCAGAGCCTGCACCTGCGATCAGGCTGCTGTGCAGCATACAGGGCTTCTCGGGGACTTTTCAGCAGCTGGGTTTAAGTATTTGCAAACTCTGCATCTTTAATTTGTTTTTGTTTTTTTTAATTTGCAAGAATATAAATGGCCTTCAGAGACATTTTAAACTAACTCTGGTTTATCTCGGTTTAGATCTTATCAGGTTGGACCACGAGTTCAGTTCATCACCATCATAA